>JANZLD010000006.1:51667154-51678278 GCA_026413575.1 Erythroxylum carthagenense
GGACACCTTTGTGATTAAGCTAGGGACCAAAAGAAGAGAAGAGAAGTGGAGCTACTGAAAAACAAGAACCCACGATCGTAGAAAAGGACATTTTTTTCCACGATCATAGGAAGTCTATAGAGAAAGTTTCTGTTAAGTTAACCCATGATTGTGGGAAGCACAAGTATAATTCCCTAAATCGTGGGAACTAGAATTCGAAGAGACACGTGAGTTTCATGTATTTTTAGGTTTTTGTAACTTTATAAGACATAGAGTCCTAAGAGTCACCAGAGGGTCGTGGAGACAGATTGAGAGCCTAAAGATAGGGGATATTAAAGGTTTCATTCCTAATTAGGCAAAGATCACCCCGTCATCCATATTTTCCAGATTGGGCAAAGAAGAGGAGGAGCTACCCTGTGAAGTCTTATCTCAATTTCTAGATTTTCTCCATATCGAGTTGCTAAAAGGATAACTTCATATCTAGTTAAATGTTTAGGAAAGGCTTTATGCATCGACATATCCCAAAGTTATTTCTAATTTATTTAACTAGTGATATTTAATTACACCTTGAGAGAGGGTAGCCAGAATTTTAGGAAATCTTAGGCCAAGCATAAATTGAATCAATTAATCAGAGGGGAGCAAATAGGGATAATGATAAGTCCTAATGTTTAATCTTGATTTTCTCCAAGTCTTTGTTTACAATTTTGGTTTAAGTTGCATTGTTCCCTGTTACTTTTAGTTTGTCTTTATTTTACTTATCTTTTTATATTTGAATGAAACAATTTCTTAAATAAAGAACAACTTGAATTAAGTGATGCCGAAGCATAATCCTCATGGGATCGATGTACACTTTCAATTACAAGTAGACTTGTATACTTGCAGTTTTGAGCATAAGACTAGTAGTGTCTTTTGCATTCAACAAGTTTTTGGCACCGTTGTCGGGGATTGATTATTTAGCATCTTGTTTAGTTTGGGTTACCTTGATTTAAGAGTTTTTGATACTTTTCCTTGTTTCTTTGTAGGTGTATGAACACAAGGAACACGTGAAGGAATACTAAATTTCATGTGAAGAGTTAGTAAATATCATAAGGCACAAATGAAATTTGAGAAGATCAAAGCACCAAGACATTATACACCTTAATATGGCGAAAGAACGGGCCAAAAGGACACTGATGGACTTTATGAGGCCAGGATTAAGTTCTCAATGAGTTGTAAGGCCAGCGATTCAAGCTAATAATTTCGAGATCAAGCCAACACTCCTTAATATTATTTAGAGTAGTGTGCAGTTGTATGGGTTATCTAATGAAGATCCCAATGCCCATCTCACCAATTTTTTGGAGATATACGACACTTTTTGGTTTAATGGGATGTCTGACGATATCATAAGGTTGCGACTATTTTCTTTCACTTTGAGTGATCAGGCGAAGGTGTGGTACAATTCACTTAGCTCAGGGCAGATTAATACTTAGGAATAGCTATCCTAGACATTTCTCGCTAAATACTTCCCATTGACTAAGACAACAAAGATCGTTAAGAAAATCACAAAATTTCAACTAAGTGATGGGGAGTCTTTATTTGAAGCTTGGGAGATATTTAAAGAACTACAGAGAAGTTGTCCCTACCATAACCTTCCGAGGGAAGTCCTCATGCAAACATTCTACAATAGTGTAAATCAGAGTATAAGAGGGACCATAGATGTAGTTATAGGAGGATCTTTGATGAGGAAAACTATCAATGCAGCCTATGACCTTTTGGAAGAATTGGCGAGCAACAGTTATATGTGGTCAAGCAAGAGGACTAGATAGGGGAAATAGGAGAAAAAGATATGATCCCAATTGACTCTGTTATCTCTTTACAGGCACAAATCACAGCCCTTATGAAGCAGTTGAGTAACATACAAGGAGCATCTTCATCTATAGCCAAAGTTATGCAATCACAGAGTGAGTTATGTAGGTAGGACAACCATTACACAATAGAATGCTTTTTGTTGAAAGCTTATAGCACTGAATAGGTAATTCACTTGGGCCAACCACAGCGAGGTAAAAATTTGTACGTGAATACTTATAATCTGAGGTGGAAAATAACCCAAATTTTTCTTAGAGTACTAACAATATAGGTGGTTAAGCAAAACCGCAAGGACCTTAGGATTTCAGCAAGACATATTTGGATATTTAGAGAACAAAATGGACAAGTTGATGGATGTTTTGGGGTCCAATCTAGAAAATCAAAAAGTGAACCAAAAGTGGATGTTTTCGAGCTAAGAGGAAATTCAAAAGAGGATGGAGGCAAAGTTTGATCAGATTGTGAAGAACCATGCCTCATCCATCCACAACTTGGAGGTACAGGTAGGTCAACTTGCTAATGCTATGTCTTTTAGAAGTGCAAGTAGCTTACCAAGCAATACTAAGGCCAACCCAAGGGAATAATTGAAGGCTATCACACTTTAAAATCACAAGAAGATAGAGGAACCAAGTGTGAAAAAGGATTGCCAAGAAAAAAGAGAAGGTAAGGAGATTCGAGAAGAGAAAGAAGAAGAGAGGCCTTATGTACCACCACCACTCTATAAGCTTAAACTTTTGTATCCACAAAGAGTGATACAACATTAGGTGGACACTCAGTTGTTCAAGTTTTTGGAGAAATTGAAGAAGCTTTAGATTAACTTATCATTGGTGGAAGCTTTGGAGTGCATGCCCAAGTATGTGAAGTTTCAGAAGGACATATCGACACACAAACATACTTGGAAGGACAATCAGACGGTTAGTTTGACAGAGAATTGTAGTTCGATTATCTTTAGCACGATGCCTTCAAAACTACAAGATTTAGGTAGTTTTACGATTCCATGTGTTATTAGTAACTTTGAATTTTGTTAATGCTTATGTGATTTAGGTGCAAGCATTAATTTGATGCCTTTGACTGTTTTTAGGAAATTAGGATTAGGAGAGGTCAAGTCAACATCCATACTGATTCAACTTGTGGATTAATCCATTAAGAAACCATATAGAGATGTAGAAGATGTGTTAGTAAAAGTAAATAAATTTATTATTCCTATTGATTTTGTGGTATTGGATTTTGAAGATGATAAAAATTGTCTATTGATTTTGGGTAGGCCCTTTATGAATACTTGTTAGACCTCATTTTCGGAGCCCAATAATTTGGAGTCATACAAAGCCCGTCATCCCATAAGGGTGACGTGCCCACAACAGTCAAACTTCAAACAAGCTTATTATTTCAACTCAATCATTTTAGAAAGGAAGTCAATTATGAACATACACAACCGAAACTAGTTCAATCTATCATTTCATTACCAAAACAAAAGAGTTTGAAAACTTTATTTATATACCAAACGCCACATCGTTGGCTTAATACAAAATACTAAATACACATAATACAATTAAATGCTTATGCTTAATATGATTCTAAATACAAAAATTTTCTGAACTAACTTAATTACAAAGGTCTCTATTCTTGGTGTTTGCCAAACTTTGCAAGGATTAATGCTGTTCTGCTTTTTCTTCACCTGCGGAGTGGAAGGTAATGGGGTGAGCTACATAACTCAGTGGCTAACATATTTATAGTCATTGGAATTGACCAAAGTCAAGCATATGTGCATGTATATATATAGATATGTATCCGGCGGTTTAACATTTATCAAATTTAGCTCAAAACTTATAACATATAATACTTAAAATGCTTCATACTTGACAATTTAAAGATACAATGCACAACAAATAGCTCGAGGGTTCCATGGAAACAGAATGGAGAAACCGAAGTTTACCCCATGAATAGAATGAGTTTATTTTTCGGAGCTCATATGCCACAAGCGAGCAGCTGGGAGAAGGCTCTTGTCTACTTGCACGTGACGAATAGAATGGTTCCACTCTCGCCCAAATAGAACCACATAATCATGCTCAAAATCATTTTATCAAAATGCTCATAATTTCAAGCTTTTTCTTTTTTTTCGTTTATACAAAAGGTTATAACCTTTTCTATGGTATAATATAATCAAAATCATTTTGCATTAGCAAATCTCCACATCATCAATTAAAAATTTATGCATTCAACACATACACACACATAGGTAAGATTTTGCCCAATTACACAAAACTATAAATACATTACCCACCTAATTTGCTTGCAAAAATCCAAGTCAAGGTTGTCTTTCCCCTTGTTTTTGGGTAGGATTCTCTTAGTTCCCTTGATTCTTCACTAGATGAAGAGATATTTAGCTCAAAGGGAAGCTCTTCTCTTCCTCTACCTTTTTCTTTTCTTGAACAGCTCCAAAATCTCTCTAGAGCACTAAGAAAAATTAAACCCTAGCTTGTTTTCTCTTCTTTCTCTCCATCTCCTCTTCTCTTTATATTTCTCTCACTTTTTTTTTCTTCAATTTTCGTTCCTTTCTCTTCTTAAAATTTAGGACAACACTTCATCTTCCAATTATGCCCTTAATGATTGAGAATTGTCCAATTTGCCCTTCCATTATGCCCTTCCAGAAAAAATGTTCACCATTGTCTTAAGTTTCTAATGACACCAAAATTATTCAATTTGGTTCAGAAATATGAAAGTATTGCCCCAAACACTTTTGGGCTGTTCTTAAAGTGAAACAGTACTCTATACTTAAATTTCGACCAGAAATTGAAAGTCTTAGAGACTAAATTAGATTTCTATTTCTTCAGAAAATTTGTAGCTGCATGTCTCTAATTTATTTTTAAGCAAGAATCATCTCATTCCGAGTTCTATAGATCAAGATATCATCAAAATACCAAAGTATGTTTAGTAAAATATCCAATTTATACTCTTCCAACTAATACTCTTAATTTGATTCCCTCAATCCTTTCTAAATCAACATCAAAATCCATAAATTTCACGAAGAGGTATAAAGAATTGTATTAGAAATATATTGGTCTAGGAATCACTTTGTTTGAAGATCGGATGATGAAGTTATGGCCGGAAGAATCAAACAAGGTTTTGTCCTTAATCATACTGAACCTATCTCAGGAAAATTGGCATAACTTGCTCTACAGATATCAGATAAAAGTCATTATTAGAGGGATCGAGAGAAGACTTCAAGATCTACAACTTTTATACAGACTTTGAAGACAAATTATATCGTCTATAGGGTCAAAAGTGGACCAGAAAATAGGGTCAAATAAAACCAGATAAAGGGTAAGATGAATTGGGAAAATTGTCATAACTTTTCCTAATGATGTCAAATTAAAGTTTTCTTTAGATGGTTTGAAAGATAAGTTCAAGATATAAAACTTTTATGAAGACCTTGAAGACCAATTAGGTGATATACAGGGTCACAAATGGGATCAGACAATAGGATTAGATGAACCCAGATGAAGGGTCAGATGAAACCAGACGAAGGGTGAGACAAATTGGGCAAAGTGTCATAATTTTCCCTAGAGATATCAGATTAAGGTGTTCTTTAGATTTTTAGAAAGAGGACTTCAAGATATACAACTTTTATGAAGACCTAAAAGATAAATTCTATTGTTTGCAGGGCCAAAAGTAGGGTAAAACAATAGGGTTAGATGAAACCAGACGAAGGATGAGAAAAATTGGGAAAAGTGTCATAACTTTCTTTATAGATATCTGATTAAGGTGTTATTTAGATGGTTTGAAAGAGAACATCAATATCTACAACTTTTATGAAGATCTTGAAGACCAATTCTATCATCTATAGGGCCAAAAGTGGGGTAAGACGATAGGGTCAGATGAAACCAGATAAAGGGCAAGACAAATTGGAACAATGGTCATAAGTTTCTTTAGAGAACTTGGATTAAGGTGTTCCTTAGATAAGTTGAAAGAGGACTTCAAGATCTACATCTTTCATCAAGACCTCAAAGGCGGATTCTGTCGTCTAGAGGGTCAACTTTGGACTAGAAAATATTCTGGTCAACGTAAGATGAAGCCGAAAGTCAACCTAAAACAAAGTAGATGGTCAACCTAAGAAGATATAATGTCATCACAGACGATAGTCTTCACAGAAGATATGATATCATCATAGATGATATGACATCATCACAGACGATATCATGTCATCTCAGACGATATGACTTTACTCTTGAACATCTTCCCTTATAAGAACCATAACTTTCAACTCAAATGTCCAAAAATTTAATACTATATACCGTTGTAAAGTTAGAAAGATAAGCTACAAGTTTCCATAACATAACTTTGTCTAATTCAACTTAGATCAATACAGTTTTTTTCCTAAAATCTGAATGTAAATTCTTACCCCTATGAAAGACTGTATCCTCAAGCATATTATACTTGCTTTGGGGCAATTTGTATAACTTTTTCTAGGGATGCCAGATTAGGGTAATTTAAAGACCATTTCGAAGAGGACTTCTAAACCTACAAATTTTATGAAAATTCCTAAAAGATAATGTGCCTCCAAGAAGGGAAAAATTTCAAATCAATATAGCTGTCCCATATTCACTTCCTCTAATGCAATATCACCTCTTAACAATTCAACTACCAAATTGATTTCGTTAAACTCTCCAATCTCAACTCATTTGACTCATCACATTCAACTACATCTCATCATTCATAAATCTTATCTTTCTTGTCCATAACATCTCACTTATATACATATATATATGTATAAAACAACAATTCATGTTCATACATCATCATCTCAAGTTAATAACTTCTTCATAGATATCTAATTCCAACTTAGCCCCATCCTTAATTAATTCACATTTCAACTTAACAATCTTCATACGCAATTCATATTTCATTCATCATCAACTTATTACACATATTTAACTTCATTTTCATTTTCATTTCACTTCTAACTATCACTTTAATTCTTCCCATTTCATAATCTCTTATCAACCAAAAACACCAAAGAAAAACATGAATCTATCCACATTTCTTATTTACTTGCTTTAATCTTGTCTATCATTTCTAATTCAAAAATTTTCATTCATTTGTTCTTCACTCATAACTAATTGCCAATAATTTCCCATTTAATAGTTCTAACTTTCAAGAAGAGTTTGGGGTCCAACAATTGTCCCCCTTAAAGAACTTCATTCTTAAAATTCTTACCTAAGTGATCAAACAAATGGAGCTAACGCTATCTTATGTTTTTCTTAGTCTCCCAAGTAACTTCTTCACTTGAATAATTTCTTTCACTTAATAATTCTCATCACTATAGTATCAGTACACTTAACTCTTATATCTATTCTTACTTTATTCCATGCCTTTGGCGTTGATCCACCTAATTCATTCATCTTTCTTAAATCATTTAATTCCTAAAATTGATCAATTTCATCAATCAGTAACATCTCTAATTCTGGCCTTTAACCATTTTTAGGCCTTTAGTCGTCACAATACGAAAGCGAACGAGTCTTTCTGTCGTCTAACTCTTCGTATAGTATTATAATGAAATCACTATCATTTGCTTCATTTTCCATACGCACATTCTTAAATCAATTTAGAAGCAAAAACACATACCCATCTTAAAATTCTGATATCGAATTCACTAACACAATCTTATACTGGATCATAACTCTTATCACACCACTTAAACAATTATTTTGAATTCCAAGCTTAAACTTTCAATTCCTCTTTACTTGTACACCTTAAATCTTGTCATTTCCATCCATGTCTTTATTTCTTCCTTAGTCAATTCATGAAAATTTTTTCACATCCCTATCAATTCAAGTATATACCTATAACAAAATTTTGTTACCTTATTCACTGACATAACCACAAATACTGAATCTATGTATAACATGTCGTACTACACCATATTTCTTATTTCTAAATATCCACGAACTTTCCTTATCTTACACTCTAACCAAACACCATTCTTCTCATTGTTTCTAATAGTCCAAGCTCTTAACGGAAGTTCATACATGTGACTTATACGGTTGCAATTACTGGGATTCTATACCCATTAGTACCCTTCTCTAATGGTGAGGAATCAGATGCAGTAGATCCTTGCAAAACTCCTCGTATTCTTTTACAATGTGGCATTTTACTCTTTCGATAAGACACCATCTTTTAGCTTACTTTCATTTTAATATTATTTCCTACATGTATGCATGATATGCATGTCACTTAATGCAACACATCAATTCACAATACAACAATTAATCACATAGCCTACCAATTCATAACACTATACATTCTAAGCATAGGGAAAACCTAAGTTCTGATACAACAAGATGTTGGGCCCCGTTTTTTGAGCCCAACAATCCAGAGTCATATAAAGCCCACCATCCCATAAGGGTGGCATGCCTACAACAATCAAACTTCAATCAAGCTTATTATTTCAACTCAACCATTTTAGCAAGGAAATCAATTGTGAACATACACAACCGAAACTACTTCAATCTATCATTTCATTACCAAAACAAAAGAGTTTGAAAAACTTTATTTACATACCAAACACCACACCGTTGGCTTAATACCAAATACAAAATACACATGATACAATTGAATGCTTATGCTTAATATGTTTCTAAATACCAAAAAGTTTTGAACTAACTTAATTATAAAAGTCTCTATTCTTGCTGTTTGCCAAGGATCAATGCTGTTATGCTTTTGCTTCACCTGCGGAGTGGAAGGGAATGGGGTGAGCTACACAGCTCAGTGGCTAACATATTTATAGCCATTGGCAATTAACCAAAGTCAAGCATATGTATATTTATATATATAGATATGTATCCAGCAGTTTAACATTCATCAATTTTAGCTCAAAACTCATAACACATAACACTCAAAATACTTTATACTTGGCAATTTAAAGATGCAATACACAACAAACGGCTTGAGGGTTCTATGGAAATAGAATGGAGAAACTGAAGTTTACTCTATGAATATAATGCGTCCATTTTTTAGAGCTCATACGCCACAAGCGAGCAGTCGGGAGAAGGCTTTTGATGACATGCATTTGACAAACAGAATGGTTCCACTCTCGCCCAAACAGAAGAACATAATCATGCTCAAAATCATTTTATCAAAATGCTCATACTTTCAAGCTTTTTCTTTTTTTCATTTATACAAAATGTTATAACCTTTTTCATGGTTTAACATAATCAAAATCATCATGCATTAGCAAATCCCCATAACTTCAATTAAAAGTTTATGCATTCAACACATACACACACATAGGTAAGAATTTGCCCAATCACACAAAATTATAAATACGTTATCCACCTAATTTGCTTGCAAAAATCCAAGTTAAGGTTGTCTTTCCCCTTGCTCTTGGGTAGGATTCTCTTGGTTCCCTTGATTCTTCACCAAATGAAGAGATCTTTAGCTCAAAGGGAAGCTTTTCTCTTCCTATTCCTTTTTCTTTTCTTGAACAGCTCCAAAATCTCTCTAGAGGACTATGAAAAATTAAACCCTAGCTTGTTTTCTCTTCTTTCTCTCCATCTCTTCTTCTCTTTATATTTCTCTCTCTTTTTTTCTTCAATTTTTGTTCCTTTCTCTTCTCAAAATGTAGGACAACACTTCTTCCAATTATGCCCTTAATGATTGAGAATTGTCCAATTTGCCCTTCCATTATGCCTTTTGTCTTTTATATTTAAGTGTCTTGCCAAAAATACCCTTGAACATTCTGACATAACACTTTCTTCTAGAAAAATTATTCCCCATTTTCTTAAGTTTCTAATGACCCTAAAATCATTTAATTTGGTTCAGAAATCTAAAAGTATTGCCATAAACACTTTCAAATTTTTCTTAAAGTGAAACAGTACCCTATACTTAAATTCTGCCCAGAAATTGAGAGTCTTAGAGATTGATTTAGATTTCAATTCCTTCATACAATTTTTAGCTCCATATCTCTAATTTATTTTGAAACAAGAAGCTCTACAAATCAAGATATCATCAAAATACCAAAGTATGTTTAATAAAATATCCAATTTATACTCTTCCAACCGATACCCTTAATTTGGTTCACTCAATCCTTTTTAAATCAACATAAAAATCCATAACTTTCATGGAGAGGTAGAAAGAATTGTATTAGAACTCTATTGGTCTAGGAATCACTTTGTTTGAAGGTCGGATGATGAAGTTATGGCCAGAAGAATCAAACAAGGTTTTGTCCTCAATCATATTGAACCTATCTTGGGACAATTGTCATAACTTACTCTACAGACATCGGATCAAGGTCATTCTTAGAGGGCTCGAAAGTATACTCAAGATCTATAATGTTTATAAGGACTTCAAAGACAAATTTTATCATCTGCAAGGCCAAAAGTGGACCAGACGATAGGGTCGGATAAAACCAGACAAAGGGTAAGACGAATTGGGAAAATTATCATAACTTTTCCTAAATATATCGGATTAAGGTTTTCTTTAGATGGTTTGAAAGATAAGTTTAAGATCCACAACTTTTATAAAGACCTTGAAGACCAATTCGGTGATCTACAAGGTCAAAAATGGGATCAGACGATAGGATTAGATGAACCCAGACGAAGGGTTAGACGAAACCAGATGAAGGGTGAGACAAATTGGGAAAAGTGTTATAAATTTCCCTAGAGATATCAGATTAAGGTATTCTTTGAATGGTTGGAAAGATAACTTCAAGATATACAACTTTTATGAAGACCTAAAAGATAAATTCTATTGTCTGTAGGGCCAAAAGTGGGGTAAGACAATAGGCTCAGACGAAACCAGACGAAGGATGAGACGAATTGGGAAAAATGTCCTAACTTTCCCTAGAGATATATGATTAAGGTGTTCTTCAGATGCTTTGAAAGAGGAGACCAATTCTATCATCTACAGGGCTAAAAGTGGAGTAAGACAATAGGGTCAGACGAAACCAGACTAAGGGTGAGATGAATTGGAAAAATGGTCATAACTTTCTTTAGATGAGTTGAAAGAGGACTTCAAGATCTACAATTTTCATGCAGACCTCAAAGGCGGATTCTATCGTCTAAAGGGTCAACTTTGGACTAGAAGATGTTTTGGTCAACATAAGATGAAGTAAAAAGTCAACCTAAAATGAAGCAGATGGTCAACCTAAGAAAATATGACGTCATCACAGAAGATATGATGTCTTCACAGACGATATGTCTTCATAGAAGATATGACATTATCACAGACGATATGATGTCATCATAGACGATATGACGTCATCCTAGACAATATGACTTTACTCTTGAACATCTTCCCTTATAAGGA
>JANZLD010000006.1:51845704-51857307 GCA_026413575.1 Erythroxylum carthagenense
CCAAATAACTTAAGAAGTACTAAATAGTAAGAAATCCAATATTAACTAGGAATCTAAACTAAATGCTCCTGCATCAGAAAGTTTTTCTCTCTACCTGATTAAAGATTGTAAAACATTTCTAGTGATCAATCAAGTTTGAGTATATGGAAAGGTTTTGGCCATTACAGGAATTAATGCCTTATTGCAGTAAAGATATTTAATTTCTTATTGAGCCCAATATACAAGCTGTTTAATCGGTGATATCATTTGGGGCTGTTACTTCATGCTGAAAGTGTTGATGCAACATTCTCTACTCTTTTCTTCTCGTTGTTGATCTTTTATTACTGTGTTAGTATAAAAAGACATAACCTCCTTATACACATGATATTTGTTTGGTGTTGATTCTTGCTTCCTAGACTGGTTCAACACTTGATAACATTGATGATTGGAAGTGGAAGTTGACCATGCTTCTGCGAAACAATGATGAGCAAGAAGTTGTGTCAAGAGAGAAAAAGGACAGACGTGATTTTGAGCACCTCTCAACCCTAGCAACTCGGATGGGCTTGCATAGGTTATTATACCGTCTTCCTAGTAAAATATGTTTATAGGGTTATATTTCCTATTCTCAAAATGTAACTTGTTCTTTTCAGCCGACAGTATTCTAGAGTTGTTGTCTTTAGTAAAGTTCCCCTGCCAAATTACAGACCTGATCTTGATGAAAAGCGTCCACAGAGAGAGGTACTTCCCCCTGCTGAATTATGTCTTTATGTTTCAATGAAATTATAATGTTACTACAATTTATATCTAAAGAAAGGGGATGATGGATACACCTTGAGCATTTTTAATCACTTTCTATGGTAAAAAGTTCCTATATTCATGGATAAAACATTTGTTATTTAGCTACAGCTTGATTTTCTTTCTTAATTCTTGAGGTGTTGAATGTTCTGTTTACTTGGTTATCAACATTTTCCATGATTTTTATCACTTACAGGTGTTGTTGCCTTTTGGACTGCAAAGAGAAGTAGATAGTCATCTTGGTGCTTATCTTTCCAAAAAGTCCATAATTAAGGGACGAAATAATTCTCTGTCAAGATCGAGCAATAATGGAAATATGAACAATGCTGGAATTTACAAGCAGGTAGGCTCCGACATCCAGAATAATGTTGCCATGGAGAAAATTATTCGGCGGAAAAGTTTGCAACTGCGCAATAAGCAACAAGAATGGCTGGTATGTTATGTCCTGACAAGTTCAACTGCTTTAGATACCATATGACTTAAAATCTTTTGTTTTAACTTTAGATATGTTGTGTCTAAAAGTCTTTTGGTAAGTAAAATGCTGTTAGAGAGTAAATATTTTACACTGGTATGCTTTTTAAATCTTAATGCCATCTTTCCTGCAACATGCTTTGGAATTCTACTGTTAGATAATGAAAATGCTGCTAAATTATGTCACATGATAGTGAAGAAAGCAAGTCTTGGTTGGAGAATTGTTGTGTAATATCATCTTGTCTTATTCACTCATGGTTTATATTATTTACATTTAACAATGTAGCTCTTTTTTTTTTTTTTTTAAAGAAAAGCTAGTTGATATATATATATATTTTTCAGAAAAGCTAGTTGATAGAATTGGTTGCTGCCTCCCTCTTCCTTTTAGTGTTTATAATGTTATGTTCTCCTTAAAATGAATCTTAGTTTGTTGAATAGATCATCCTGTCTTATTTTGTTTCCCACAGGTTATATATTATTTACAATCAACAATGGAGTTGCATATACTTGTTATGTTTTTTATAAGCTATTTGATAGGATTGGTTGTTGCCTCTCCCTTCCTTCTAGTGTTTATAATGTTATGTTCTCTCAGTTTGAATTTCTTAGTTTGTTGGATATTATCATCTTGGCTTATTTTGTTTCCCTTACATTTATATTATTTACAATCAATAGTGGAGCTGTATGTACATTTTACTTTTTTTCTTAAAGCTACTTGATACGATTGGTTGTTGCCTCCCTCTTCCTTTCAGTGTTTTAAATGAATTTCTTAGTTAGTTGGGTACTATCAGCTTGTATTATTTTGTTTCCATCGTGTTTTATATTATTTATAATCAACAATAGAGCAGCATGTACATGTTTGATGCAAAAGAACCTAAAGCCTATAGAAGAAATAAAAGAGGAAAAATTAGTCAACCAAAAGCCTTAATGTAGTGGGATGAAGGATAAGAATCAAGTTGACAACAAAGACAATAAAGGCTGAAATGTAGATTATGCTTGGATTCCTTATTAGATAGGAAGTAGTAATAAGATAACTATTACATTCTAGTTTTAGATATCTTGTCCTATTTGCTTATGACTTAAACTTATGGAAATTTTATTAGAGTAAGATTTAAATCTGTTAGGAACTCTTTCCTATTATAATAAGGGTTTTAAGAACTTCTATATAAATATGTGCGCTCAACCCTTCAATAATAATAGGTCCTTAATTTTTTACTACAAACTTGAGTTTTCAACTAGAAGGTTTAATGCTTTCTTCTAAGAATTAGGAGTGATTCCTAGTTTCTTACTCTCCATTGTTTCTCACTAAATTCCAGTAAACCTAACCTAAATTTATTAAACCCAAAAATCCTAGTCTAAAATTTTCAACAACAAACCCAAAAATTCCATCTATACCCAATTTGAAATTTTAGCATTCCAAGCTTAAATCCAGACTTGAAAGTTGATATTCCAGTAGCCTAATATTAGCCATATTTCCTAATTTTGTGATTTTTAGCTACTGGTTAATACTTCTTCTATTTGTTATACACAGTTTGGTATCGGAAGGGCGTATAGAAGAATACTCAACAACCAAGAGCAAGATGGAATATTTTTGAATTGCGGAAAGATTTGACATTAATAACCCTCGATAACAAAGTGTTCCAAGAACTAGTCTAGAAAACAACATCAGATTTAAAAGAGCAGTATTGTAACATTCTACGTCAAGAACGATTTCAAACAAGCGGAGGAGAATTGATGCAAAAGAACTTAAAGTATATAAAAGAAATAAAAGAGGAAAAATTAGTCAACCAAAAGCCTTAATTTGTTAGGATGAAGGATATGAATTGAGTTGACATCGAAAACAATACGGACTGAAATTTAGATTATGTTTGGATTTCTTATTAGATTGGAAGTAGTAGTAAGATAACTATCTTATTCTAGTTTTAGATATGTTATCCGATTTGTTTGACTTGAAACTTATAGAAATTTTATTAGAATAAGATTTAAATTTGTTAGGAACCTTCTCCTACTAGAATAAGGGTTTTAGATGCTTTCTTCCAAGAGTGAATCTTAGACCCTAGGAGTGATTTCCAATTTCTTACCATACATTGTTTGTGTTTTTCATCAAATCCCAGCAAACTTAACCTAAAATTCTAGCCATACTAAACCATAAAATCCTAGTGTAAAATTTCTAACAACAAACCCCAAAATCTCAGCTATATCTAATCTAAAATTTTAGCATTGCAAGTTGAAATTTAGACCTAAAATTTGATATTCCAGTAGTCTAATATTAGCCATATTTTCTAATTTTGTCATTTTTGGCTACTAGTTCACAATGACAACACATGGAAGAAGGGAGTACAGAAAAATACACAACAACCAAGAGCGAGATGAAATACTTTTGAGAATTATGGACAGATTTGACGTTAATGATCCTCGATCACAAAATGCTCCAAGAACTAGTCTAGAAAACAACATTCGATTTATAAGATTAGTATTTTTCACATTCTACATTTAGGAAGACTTCAGACAAGCTGTGGAGAATTGATGCAAAAGAACTTTAAGTCTATAGATGAAAGAAAAGAGACAAAAATTAGTCAACCAAAAGCTTTAATTTGGTGGGATGAAGGATGGGAATTAAGTTGTCAACAAATACAATAAGAGCTGAATTTTAGATTATGCTTGGATTCCTTATTAGATAGGAAGTAGTAGTAAGCTAAATATGTTATTCTAGTTTTAAATATGTTATCATATTTGTTTATGGCTTAAACTTACAGAAATTTTATTAGAATAGATTTAAATTTGTTAAGAACCCTTTCCTACTAGAATAAAGGTTTTAAGAACTTCTCTATAAATATGTGTACTCAGCCGTTCAATAATAATATATCATGAATCTTTTTTTTAAACTTGAGTTTTCAACTAGAAGGTGTGATGCTTTCTTCTAAGAGTGAAATTTTAGACCTTAAGGGTGATTCCTTGTTTCCACTCTCTATTGTTTGTGTTTCTCACTAAATTCCAGCAAGCCTAACCTAAAATTCCAGCCATATTAAACCCTAAAATCCTAGTCTAAAATTTTCAACAACAAACCCTAAAATCCCACCTATACCTAATTTGAAATTTCAGCATTCCAAGCTGAAATCCAGCAGTCTAATATTTGTCATATTTCCTATTTTTTGATTTTTAGCTGCTGGTTAATACTTCTTCTGTTTGTCCTACATCAATGTTACTTTTTTTCCCTGTAAAAGCTAGTTGATAGGATTGGTTGTTACCTCCCTCTTCCTTTTAATGTTTATAATGTTATTCTCTCAGATTGAATTCCTTAGTTCGTTGGGTAGTATCGTTTTGTTGGGTAGTATCGTCTTATCTTATTTTGTTCCCCTCATGCTTTATATTATTTACAATCAACAATGGAGCTGCATATACTTATTACTATTTTTTTTATAAAAGCTAGTTGATTGGATTGGTTATTTCCTCCTTTCTTTTACTCTTACTGGTTGTAATGTTATGTTCTCCTCAATGCAAATTACCTAGTTTTATGTTTTATGAGTAGGAATTGGTCATTTACTTGTACTCATTATTGGATACTGAGTTTTATTTAATGCAATTTTCTTGATAAATGTTGATTCTTCTGCAGGACTCTTCTGAAGGACAACAGATGCTTGAATTTCGTAAAAGTCTTCCTGCATTTAAAGAAAGGGATATGCTACTGAAAACCATTTCTGAAAATCAAGTAAAATATGAATTTCTTTTGGGTTATTAACTAAGACATTTTGCATTATGTGTTCATTTCATGAAAAACCCTTTGCGGTTAGAATTTAACTTGCCAGAAATTCCTCTAGTTTGATAAGTTGCTTGCTTCAGTATTTTATTTTGTAGTTTCACAAAATGAGTATCATGGAACCACAACTCTTTGTAATGTAGTCTTTTTGGACTATCCTTGACCTTTTGTATTCTAGATGTAATTACTTTTAATCAATCAAAACTTTAACTTTCAAAAAAAAAAAAAAAAAGAGTATCATGTTGTAGTAATTTATATTGTTGGTCAACTGTGAATAGCAGAATTCACCAAATGAAAATTTAGTTACTGATACTAAAATGCCCAGTTACTTGCCATACATACTATTATAGGGAATGTGATACTTTAATTATTAAATCACTAATATCTTCCAGACCAAATTCTGCATAGTTATGTCTCCAATATGCTTTTCCTTTTGGAGGAGCAGTGGTGATGGATGCTTGTCGTGGAAATAGAATGAACCTTAAGGTCTTACCTTGTTAAATGATGGCAATATGGCTCATAAAAGACTAATGCATATTGCAGGTAGTTGTTGTCTCTGGTGAAACTGGTTGTGGTAAGACCACTCAGCTTCCTCAATACATACTTGAATCTGAGATTGAAGCTGCTCGTGGAGCTGCGTGTAGTATTATATGCACTCAGCCTAGAAGAATATCAGCGATGGCTGTTTCTGAGAGAGTTGCGGCAGAACGAGGGGAGAACCTTGGAGAATCAGTTAATAATGGCCTTTATCTCATGATTCCTTTTTTGAAATATGACTCTTTTTGACTTAGGTTGATTGTATTATTTCCTTGCTGTTAAAAGGTTGGATACAAAGTAAGGTTGGAAGGAATGAAAGGGAGGGATACTCGACTTCTGTTCTGCACTACTGGTGTATTGTTGAGGAGATTACTTGTTGACAGAAATTTAAATGGTGTAACTCATGTCATTGTTGACGAAATTCATGAGCGAGGAATGAATGAAGGTGGTTTGAATCTCTATTTATTTGGTTATTGGTCAGTGAATGGATAATAACTATAAGTTGCTTCAATATCAGACTTCCTTCTTATTGTTCTGCGAGATCTCCTTCCTCAAAGACCAGATTTGAGACTGATTTTGATGAGTGCAACACTAAATGCAGAGCTCTTCTCTTCTTACTTTGGCGGTGCTCCAACCATCCATATTCCTGTAAGTTCTGATTAGCTAATTGCTCATCCTTCTCTATTTTCTGAAGACAGTGGCTTATCCTTCATAATGTCGTTCCCAAAATTTTCAAGTCAAAAATGGACTCTTTTTCTCTTAATTTTGTGGAATCAAAGCCTAATTTATATCAGATTGAATATCTAATTCTTTTCCTGATAGCTTTCTCAAAAGTTTGTGAACTTCAGTGCAACTCAATTTTGTGGCAATTTGACTTGTTAGCTTACATGTATAGTGCATATCTCTTGTATAATCTCATTGATTTGGCAACCACTTGATCTGTTACATATTCATTTAGGTTCCTATAAATTTTAACGGCGAAATGTTTCATTTGACTTTCTAATAACGAATTTAATATTCCAGACTGTCTAGTCATCTTCAGCACTTCATTGCTAGATTTTCTCTATTTATTAGTCAGCTATGGAGTAATTCTCTTTCAGAGTTCATACTTGTTACATGTAAACGAGAAAAATGAACAACACATTGGCTTGTTATGAACTAGGTTTACCAATTTTTAATAATTGGGCTATACAAATTAAAAGTTAATGCTAATATTCCAAAATAATACTATTGCACTGTAAGATACTTCCTATATTGGATACATAACATTAGAATATTAATTGTCCGTCCAACATACTTGGAATGTATATGCTTCAATGTGAGAAACTTCCTTAACCCTAGGAGTTTAGGAATATCCACTTCCAATTAATATCTTCAACAAAATGATAATAAGCTTTCCCAATCAGTGCGAACTATAAAATTCTCCCAACAAACTGATAGCAAGTTTGATCTATTAGTGCCAAAGTGAAATTCCATCAATTAGAGGACATTAATTTTAAAAGGCAAGTTGAAGCAAAATCTCCAAGATAATAAAAAACTTCTCAGGTGATCCAAAACAAAACTTCAAGACAAAAAAACTTGAAATTTTTACAGAAGAATGAAACAAAAACCTTAGAAACAAACAAAAAATAGAAACAATACTGTGACGATATTGATTGCAAGGGTACTGTTCACTATAAGTAGCACCATCCCACGAACAATGGTGTGAACTGGACCACATTGATACTAATCATGCCATATGACAATGTTCTCTCGCTCGCTTTTTCTTTTCACTAGTTTTTATTTGCTCTTATACCTTGTAGTATATAAAATAGATAATAGTATGACATTATTAATTAATTTTTAGTTTACTTGTTTCTAATAGTAGGGCTGTATGGAAAAAAAATTAATATTCCAAAATAATACTATTCCAATGTAGAATACTTATTATACAGGATACATAATAATTTTATCGCCTTCTAGCATTAAACTAATCCCTTTTGTTAATATTCTTTTCTGCCAAATTTGTAGATATAGAATATATAATTTCCATTACCCAAAATTAGCTCTTTGTGGATTTGTAAGGACATAGGAGTGTTCATTATTATTTTGTAACTTATGCAATTATTAGCAACATGACCCTTTGCTGTTGGCTTTTGTGAAAAGGTGCTGTAATGACTCTTCCCCTTTCAATACATAGCAACTGCAAAAATCTTATCCCCAATGACTTTGTTAAATTCTCTCCAAGCCACATATATTGGAAAATTGGTGAGCCAACCATTCTTTAATTTTTTAAATTAAACTGGACAAATTGATCCTAGAAGGAGTTTGTGGGCTTCCTCAAATTTTAAAAGAATGTGATTGGAAAGGAATTGGTTAGGAATTTGATAAACCTAAAAATAAATGGATTGACTAGAAACAACACAAAAATTTGGATCACCAATCATCTAAATAGTTCAATGAACTTATGGTTATCAATTTTGCTAATATTCATTTGAAATGTTTGAACATTGTGACTAATGTAATTAAAATTTGACTCATTGGCTGAATCACCCACACACTAATTAAGCCAACAAGTGCAAATTGAATGTTTGCCAGGCCTGTATTTAGTTTGTTTATAGTAACTATGGTTGAAAAAGTGGGCTAGTGAAGCTTATGTGATTCCTTCTAAGTGCACATACTTCATGCCTCCACATGGTTTTGGGGAAGGAAGATTATTAGAAAAGGGATCATCTTTCATTTTGTGATAGGAAATAGACATTTGTTGTATGGTTTTTTCCTGCAAGCTCCCTTAGCATATCATCTGTAATATAATAGAGATGGATCATCATAATTGTTAGGGTACAGTTATAGGTTTAACATGCTACGTGACATCTTCTATTCATCTTCATTAATAATTGACTATATGCATTCCTGTTTGCTTCCTCTGTTGAATGGATTGATATACGAGATTTGTGCTTAATTTGTATCATTTTCTTTTGCTAATTCTTACTATAAAAAAGAGATGATGGAAATTCTTGATCTCCCGACATTGAACTTCATCTTTCCTTTCCCTCGTTTCTCCCTTTGGGGTTTGGGGCTGGGGATGGCTTCTTGTGTCTATTTCAGGGGTTTACCTACCCAGTTCGAGCACATTTTCTAGAGGATATTGTAGAGATGACAGGATACCGACTGACTCAGTACAATCAGATTGATGATTATGGCCAAGAAAAGACATGGAAAATGCAGAAACAAGCACAAGCTTTCAGAAAGAGGAAGAGCCATATTGCCTCGTCTGTTGAGGTACCTTGTGAGGCTACCTAGTTCTTGTTGCATAATTTTGGCCGTTGACCAATCTATACATAACTGTTAATGCTTTAACAGGATGCACTTGAAGCTGCTAACTTTAAGGGTTATAGCGCACGCACTCAGGACTCTTTGTCTTGTTGGAATCCTGACTCGATTGGTTTTAACCTTATTGAGCATGTTCTCTGTCACATAGTTAGAAGAGAGAGACCTGGAGCTGTATTAGTTTTTATGACTGGGTGGGATGACATAAACTCTTTAAAGGATCAGTTACAGGCTCATCCAATCTTTGGTGATCCAAGCAGAGTATTGTTACTTGCATGCCATGGTTCAATGGCCAGCTCAGAACAGGTGATCTTTTGTTCATGTATAATGTAGAAATTCTGAACATATGTATATTATTCTCAAGATCTTGCTAGGTCAATACATAGGTACAAGTATATATAGAAATAAACAAGTATATATAGAAATAAAGAGGGCTATTCTAGGAAAATAATATCTGTACATAATATCCTAACTAATATGATTTGCAACTTTTAGGAGTTAATAAATCTAGGAGATATTTAGCTGGATATTTCCCAACACTCCCCTTTAAGCTAGCTTGTATATGTCATCCTAGCCAGCTTGGTAACTAGAACATTAAACTGCCTCTTATGTAATCCCTTTGTGAGAATATCAGCTACCTGTTGTGATGTTGGAATATAAGGAACACAAATTAATCCTTTTTCAATCTTCTCCTTGATGAAATGCTTGTCAACCTCAACATGTTTTGTTCTATCATGAAGAGTAGGGTTGTGAGCAGCTGAAATTGCAGCTTTGTTGTCACAATACACTTTCAGAGGAACTGAAATAGGAATTTGCAATTCCTCCAGTACCCTTTTTATCCATAAACCTTCACAAATTCCATGTGTCATTGAACGAAACTTAGCTTCGGCACTGCTTCTTGCAACAACATTTTGTTTCTTACTCCGCCAAGTTACCAAGTTACTACCAACAAATGTGCAATAACCTGAAATTGATGTTCTATCAGTTGCACTCCCTGCCTAATCAACATTAGTATAGACTTTGACTTGAAGATTTTTCAGCTTTCGAAACATTAAACCTTGCCCAGGAGTGCCTTTTAGATATCGTAGTATCCTGTATACAACATCCAAATGTTCTTGGCCTAAAGAATGCATAAAATGACTCACTAAGCTCACGACAAAGCTATATTAGGTCTAGTGTGTGACAAATATAATAATCTCCCAACCAATTGCTGGTATCTCTCCTTATTAATAATATTTTCAAGTAGAACTGGTCTAAAATTTACACCAGTTTCAATAGGAGTATCAGTTACCTTGCATCCTAGTAATCCGGTCTCATTCAATAGGTCCAGAATATATTTCCTTTGATTCACAAATATTCCATCCTTTGATCTAGCAAACTTCTTTCCAAGGAAGTATTTGAAGGGTCCATGGTCGTTAATTTCAAATTCTTTGGCTAATCACTTCGTCAACTCTACTATTTCGGATACATCATCTCCTGTTATGATGATGTAATCTACGTAAACAATAAGAATAGATATCATGCCTGTCTTGGATCGCATGTAGAACGATGTATGATCAGCTTGACTTTGACAATAACTGTAGCTCTTCATAGCCCTTTCAAATCTATTAAACCATGCTCTCGGGGACTGTTTTAGGTCATGTAATGACTTCTTTAGCTTGTACACCTTATTTCTCCCATAAGTATCCTCAAATCCTAAAGGTAGGTTCATAAAGACTTCTTCTTCTAAGTCTCCATTAAGGAATGCATTTTTTACATCTAGTTGATGTAAAGTCCACTCAAAATTTACAGCCGAGTATAACAATACCCGAATAATATTTACCTTTGCAACAGGAGCAAACGTCTCTTGGTAGTCAATATCATAAGTCTGAGTGAACCCCTTAGCAACTAATCTTGCCTTCAGCCTTTCCACACTGCCATCAGCCTTAAACTTAACAGTGAGTAGCCATTTGCAACCTACCATCTTTTATTTCTAGGGGAATTCACAAGTTCCCAAGTTCTATTCTTCTCAAGTACATTTACTTCTTCCATAATAACTGATCTAGAATTCGGATCTTGACGTGCTTCCTGAATGTTTCTTGGTACAAATAGATTCATGATTTTAGAGATAAAGGATTTATGTATGTGTGATATTTTCCCACAAGATAGGTACTTTGATATGGGATGGTTGGTGCAAGCCCGTTTCCCCTTTCTAAATGCTATGGTTAGGTAATTATTAGCAGAGAGATCAATAGAAATATCATTGGTAATTTGTGGGTTAGTAGGTATAGATTGATCATTACTAGGTGAAGAATTTTTTCATTCTCTAATGATGATTTACAAGGCATATACATACGAATATATAGGAAAAGCTACCCTAATTAAAGGAAGAATCCTAATTAAGGAAGAATCCTAATTATACATAAATACAACATTCCAAATCTGTCAACACTCCCCCTCAAGTTGGTGCAAAGATATTACACATGCCCAACTTGCAAATCAAAGTATGAAAGTTCCAACTGTTGAGCCCTTTTGTAAACACATCAGCTAGTTGTCTTTCAGAAGTCACATGAAATAAGCTCAAGACACCATCAGTTAACTTTTCTTTGATAAAGTGTTGATCAATTTCAACGTACTTTGTCCTATCATGTTGAATAGGATTATGAGCAATATTGATTGCAGCCTTGTTATCACAATACAAGGATAACTTGTCTCTCCCAGCCAACCTCAGCTCTACCAGCAATTTCTGTAGCCATAAAAGTTCACAGACACCTTGAGC
>JANZLD010000006.1:51862492-51875443 GCA_026413575.1 Erythroxylum carthagenense
CCTAGTACAATCGGTTATTCCTTGTGCCACCTCAGCCCAATTCTAACTAACTCTGACATCACCCTCTCCTAGCCCCTATCTTTCCTCTCACCCCCGTAGCTCCTAACAGTTACTTTGGCTGAAGATAATTCTTGATGATTTGAGAATAATATGGGAAGGACCTATGAGATTGTACTGTGATAACAAATCAACCATCAGCATTGCACATAACCCAATACAACATGATCGTACAAAACCTATTGAAGTTGATAGGCATTTCATCAAAGAAAAACTGGACAGTGGCTTAAAATGCACTCCATTTGTGCCAACCAAGGATCAGTTGGCAGGCGTTCTTACAAAAGGACTAACAAGCACATTGTTTCAAGATATTATTGGCAAGCTAGGAATGGAAAATATCCACTCACCAGCTTGAGGGAGAGTGTCGGATTATGCAGATTATGTAGAATCTGCAGTATTATCTAGAGAATCTTCTGTACTATCTAGAAGATTGTATAGCTATAGAAATCATATAAATCCCTGATTTCTAGGGATTAGGATAAGATACAGATTTCCATGTATCTTAGGAAATCTGATACTTTATTTAGTATAGACAAGTGTATATATATTCACTATAGCTGTAACCTACAATGATGTGAATGAGACTATTTTCTTCTCTGCTAGGATTTCACATAAGCATATTTTATTGTTAGTATCATGTTTTTCTCCCGGAAGTAGATCTGGAGAACTGTCAGTCTGACATGATATTCATTGTTCTTATTTCTTTTCACTGGTGGTGTCATACAGAGGTTAATATTTGATAAACCTGAAGATGGTGTGAGGAAGATTGTTTTGGCTACTAACATGGCAGAGACAAGTATTACCATCAATGATGTTGTTTTTGTGGTTGACTGTGGGAAGGCAAAGGAGACATCTTATGATGCACTGAATAATACCCCTTGCTTGTTGCCTTCCTGGATTTCAAAGGCTGCTGCCCGTCAGGTAGACCTACCTTCGCAATACAAATTATTTTTGTACCTATGCTCCTTGGCTTATAATTTGTTAAGGATAATTGGGATGCCTTAGGATTGACTATTTAGAGTGAGTTTTACATTTATTATAGCTTTGATCTTTACCCTTGGTCTACAAGGGATGTCTCTTTTCCAGTCTAATTCACTCATGCACTAAGTGGCACTTTTATCACCCTTGTGCTTGATACAGTAGGTTGAAAGAGTTAATTAAGCTTGAAAAAAATGAAATAATGAACTGGCTTCAAAGCAGTGAGTAACTTTACAGACCAAAAACAAGTTTCATTTGTATCTATGTGGGAGGGACTAAGATATTGACTTCAATTCTCGGTTGGATTTGATAGGGCTGTTAATTACTGTCTTGCTTAATATACATTCTCAGTAAATTAGATGTACGTGGCACCAATGGCGTTTCTTAAATTAGTTATCTTAAAGTTTCATTATTTGCCTCATTCCCATGTTCAGTACAGTGGAATTAGCATTTTACATTGACTTTCAGCTAAACATTACACTGAGAATTGTAATGACATAAGTTATATTATTCTTGCTGCAGGACCAAATTTTTTATATGTCAGTTACTTGCACTCCAACTTTATTATTTAGTATATCTAGTAGGAATAGGATATTAGACAAGTTTGAGACACGAAAAATAACTACTGCTTGTGTTCCAGTTTGAGGATTTGCTAATTATTATTAGCTAATAGGGTTTTAAATTAGTATGTTTTATTTAGTTCTCAAGCCTTTTGTATGATGCTCAGTATGAAAGAAGTAATTGGTTTCTTGCAAATTTAGCTGCCAGATCCGCTTTATACCATGTATTGACTTATATCATACTTAAAACAAAGATTTTGTTTCTTAGAGGGTCAATGCTGTAGTTTGCTTTCTAAAATTTTAGTTTCTTGCCTAGTTCTGTAATATAAAATTGGACTTCTGATTCAGAGGAGAGGGAGAGCTGGTCGTGTTCAACCTGGCGAGTGTTATCACCTTTATCCTAAATGTGTGTACGAAGCTTTCTCTGATTATCAATTACCAGAACTTTTGAGGACGCCTTTGCAGTCTTTGTGTTTGCAAATCAAAAGCCTCCAACTTGGAAGTATTTCAGACTTCTTGTCTAGAGCCTTGCAGCCTCCAGAACCTTTATCGGTAATTCCTTTTGGAGTTTATTTTCATGAACTGCTCCCCTTTGGAGTTTATTTTCATGAAATGTGCAAATTTATAAAGCTTGCTATCATTGCATTCTCTTCACTTGCTAGGAGTTTAAATGTCAATCATATCAGGAATCTTTTGCTATTTTAGCATCTTTAATTTTTCTACACTTCTTTGCTGTATTTTTTAATTCATCTTTTTTTTTTATAGGTTCAAAATGCTGTTGAGTACTTAAAGGTGATCGGAGCTCTTGATGAAAGTGAAAATCTGACAGTTCTTGGTACATCGGTTTTTTCTTGCCCTTTAGTGATCTTCATATGGTGTAATACTTTAGGAACTGAATTTTAAAGCAGGATTGGTTGCTTTTATAGGACGCCACTTGTCAGTACTTCCAGTTGAACCAAAGCTTGGGAAAATGCTCATATATGGGGCTGTTTTTAATTGTCTTGATCCAATAATGACTGTTGTTGCTGGTCTTAGTGTGAGAGATCCTTTCTTGATGCCATTTGACAAGAAGGATGTAAGTTTTATTTTCTTTTTTATTGTCTGCAAAGTAAAGATATTACCTTATTGTAGTGTGATGTAAAGAGTATATGAATTTGAGACAAAATATTTGTTGACAATGACACAAGAAAAAAAGAAATTCTGTGTAAAGAGGTTAGCATGTTTCAATTGACACAGGGTGCATATAGGAATCTTCTTTGTTTCTACTGTGAAGAGAATCTACAATTTAAATTTCTTTGTCATATTAATCAATCATATTGTTCCCAGAAAAGTCAGGTTTATAGGGATAAATATCTAAAGATGTGAATGTGTATACACTCTGATTGTGCATGCATGTATCCTGGTGTGGGATGGAGTTAGAGTCCATACTCAATAGAAATTATCTAATGATATGTGATGGACTATTAAACATAAGATGGTGCTGATATGCAATGGACTATTAACCATAGACGGTGGTTCTGTATTGGACTTTGTTTTATCTTGTTTGTCTATTGATTTCTTAAACTTTTAATATTGAATTTTTGAATTGATGTCATCAAGAATTAACTTTATAAAACAAGGGAGCAAACTGGACTCTGGTCATATGTCTGTATTTATATATGTCTAAGCATAAGTTTTCTTCCTGTCTTGGCAGCTTGCAGAGTCTGCAAAAGCACAATTCTCTGCCCAGGATTACAGTGACCATCTCGCTCTTATTCGAGCCTATGATGGTTGGAAAGCTTCTGAAGCACAACAGTCTGGGTATGAATACTGCTGGAAAAATTTTCTTTCTGCCCAGACTTTGAAAGCCATTGATTCTCTTCGGAAGCAATTCTTTTACTTGCTGAAGGATACTGGTCTAATTGATCAGCGGACTGAAAATTGCAATACATGGAGCCATGATGAGCATCTTATCCGTGCAGTTATCTGTGCTGGCTTGTTCCCAGGGATATGTTCTGTTGTGGTAAGTCATACGTCAATTTTTCATACTTCAATTTTTTCCCTATGCATTTATGTTCTCCTTTGAATATGTTACAGTAAAATGGTCATGAGATGTCCTTGTCGTATCCTTATTTTCTCCTCAAAACATCTTATTCTGTGCTTCTGTTTCACATGCTTGTTATAATTTTAAACTTTTCTGAAGCACTGGAGGTAGTCAGGGAGCACCCTGACATTAATTCATGCAGTAGAAGTGTATAATGGTGAAGTTGTTCTTGAGTGTTTCATTACTAATAAGAAGGAAAGGTGACAGTTCTAAATTTTCTATTGATTGGGAATTAAGAATAAATCTCCGATGGCTAAACTTATTCTCTTCTCCTGGAGTGATACCTAATCTTTTATGATCATATGTACAGAACAAGGAGAAGTCAATAGGATTGAAAACAATGGAGGATGGTCAGGTACTTCTGTACTCGGTAAGTTTCTTAATCTTTGGACTTGGTGTCCATGAATGTTCTATGCTAACTAATGATTAAAAAATCCAACCGGTTTGTCCAGTTCAACCATAAAAATCTTGAGTTGTCTAATTTTTCGATTCAGTTTTTAACTTTTTGGTTTGATTTACTTTTAAAACTCTTGTTGTTAAAAACTAATCAATTTATTAATTAATTGGTCAATTTTTATAAATTAATAAGTTCTTATAAACTAAAATAAATCAATTAATTTTTATATAATATTTTTTAATTAAAATTTAAAATTTTCAATAGGTAAGGACAATATTTTTCAATCATATTTTAAAATCTTTAATTTTATTAAATTTTAGTTAATTTTATGACGATCTAATAACGATTGTACCTTTTAAATCTTAAACTTTTTGTCATCCTAGTTTAATTTTTGATTCTGTTTTTAAAACATTGATATGTCAGATTTTACACTCCTTTTAAAATCTTGACTTTTGTGATTTGTTTTACCGATAATGGATTGAAACCTACAGAATTCTGTAAATGGTGCGGTATCAAAAATTCCTTTTCCGTGGTTAGTCTTCAATGAAAAGGTCAAAGTGAACACCGTATTTCTCAGGGATTCAACTGGTATATCTGACTCTGTTCTGCTGTTATTTGGAGGAAAGATTTCGAGTGGTGGGCTAGTAAGTTCAAATTTCTTATGCTCATTTGCTTGATTACTTTTTTGAAGTGGATGCTTTTGAATGTACTTTTCAGTTATTTCTTGTGCACTTATTTGCGGTTTTAATAGGATGGACACCTAAAAATGTTGGGAGGATATTTGGAATTCTTCATGAAACCTGCAATAGCCGATATGTACTTGAGCCTAAAGAAAGAGCTTGAAGAACTTATTCAGGAGAAAGTAAGTTTCTAATCTTTTGGGAAAGCTGTTTATTTGGCATTTGATGTTTTAACCCACTTGACCTAAATCTCTTGGAGCTTAATTCTCTTTCTCTTCCCTATGTTTTTTTTTGTTTTTGTTTTTTGTCTATGCATTGGTGGAAATGAACTTAGCTCCAGATTTGAGTTACTGATATATTATTTATTTCTTCTTCTCCTGCCGTATACTCATTTTACAGCTTCTGAATCCGGCGCTAGAAGTGCAGTCATATGAGCAGCTATTAATGGTGATAAGGTTGCTGGTTTCAGAGGATCAATGTGAAGGTAGATTCATTTTCGGTCGCCAGTCGCCATCACACTCAAAAAAGGCAATGAAAGAGGGACTACCAAGCAAAGTTGGTGATGCTAACTCTAAGAATGAACTTCAGACTTTACTTGCTAGGGCAGGGCATGGAGCACCTACATACAAGACAAAGCAATTGAAAAATAACAAGTTTCGTTCCACTGTGTGCTTTAACGGTTTGGACTTTGTGGGGCAGCCATGCAGCAGTAAGAAACTTGCTGAAAAAGATGCAGCAGCTGAGGCTCTTCTGTGGTTGAAGGGTGAGACGAAATCATCTGCCAAACATGTTGATCATGCTTCACTTCTTCTGAAAAAGATCAAGAACAAAACTGGAAGCAGGACTCCAGTTCATGGTGGTAAATGGAGTTAGTTTGACTGTGCAGGATTAAATATTATGCTATCAGAATCCTGTTTGTTAAGGAAGAAGATTGCTACCAGTCCTTGTGGATCTTTTTGATTGGGATGCTTTTTAACCTTCTCTGGTCAGACCTCATAGAACATTTGCCGTGACCTTGTGGCCTAAATTACTCATGAAGGTGAGCATCAAATCTTCAAACCAATAAGGAGCCAGATCAATCAGATACACAATTTGAGCCTGTTTTCGGTGCTTTCCGAATTCTTGGTGAGGTCCTAAGAGATAGTCAGTTTCGAAGGCAGAAGCTTCAAATTTTAATCAGCTGAATTGAAGATTGAAAGTGAATTGTCTAGATTTGGACTCATTTGAAAGGCTTTTACCCTTGCAAAGTTTTTACTGTCTCAAGCGGTCAAGCCTCTTCTGCCACTTAACATTTTAAACATGATGGTGGACTGAAAAGCTGACTTATAAAAGAAACCATAAGTATGGTGGAATTCATCTGCAAAGTGAGAAAATGACATACTTTTTCAATATTCATTTATCGAGCTACGTAAATTGCTGATGGCTTGTGGATATCTCCAGAGGTTAAATCTTTGCTGGATTGTACAATTGATAGGTATATGGGTTTCAGAGTACATGGGCTTCAGACAAGTGTCGACAAGATTACTTTTGGACACCAAAGGTGCTGAACACACATTTGATGTTGGAATTTTTTTGTCACAATTTGGTAAGAGTTCACAAGACAATCAATCTAGGAATATGGTGTCTTTATGACTGATTATATTAGCATGAAGAGTAGGTTCATGAGATTCCATATCTGATGATCACAGATAGTGGCAGTTGCATTTTTGACAATTCTCCTCGGTCATATTAGTGGTTTGTATAGTGGCTTGACATGGCTTTCTTGTTGTGGAAGTCCGAAGGGTTTCCTGGGCGTTATTGTCATCTCTAGTAATTGTCTGTTCAGGTGCAGTAATACGTTCTAAGTTGGAAATTCATACACGGCGACAGGTATTTTGTTTCCTGTTTTCTGAGGTATGGTTTTGGTACTATAACCAAGAAAATGAACAGATTTCTCGGTTATGGTTGTTTGCTTACTTTCAGTTTTCATAGTTGTTTATATTTGTTTTTGTGTTTCTTATCGGAATGCATATATATCTGGAAGTGCTTGGTAGAAGTTATAAATGGGATCTATGAACAAACTTACTCTTGACGTAAATATCAGATTTGTTCCTCTATTTCTGAATTATTTGGTTTTGGGTTTTTGATATCTACTTGCTAGCTTAGGATTTAGGCCTTACCTTATATGGAGCTATATTCTTTCCCCTTACGTAGTAGTAGCACTAGTTGCTAAAGAAGTGAACAACTTTTGAGCTTGGTTCTTCTTCTAGTTCAATCTCTTTCTTCCTTTCTCTTAATTGTCTCATTTGAATTGTAATCTCAATATTTGATGCCTAACCCTGGACACCACACCATCTAAGCGATCTTCGGTTGTTCCATCAAATTGCTTGTGTTCAAGAAAGTAAATCAAGTGAATTGTGCAAATATTGTCCTTTATGATGAATCGTCATAATGAAGTAGTAGAATATGTCTTTCGTTTGTTCCATCTGTATGTTCACGGATAGTGATATGATGGAGTTGAAGTTCCTTCTATTGGGTTGTCCAGCAGTTAGTGGGCATGGCCTAAAAAGTAGGTCGATCATTGTAAAGTTTGAGATTTAAGCCCTCTTCTCTCATTATCCTACTTTTGGGCCTTTTCTTCCATAACTCGGTCTATGTCCTTTCCTGTTATTGGACTTCGAAGACTCGGCTAGATTTTTATTAGCGTATACCAAATTACAATTACGTACAAAAGATTATGTGAGGGATTTGAAATGAGAAAATTTCAGTTGGACTTATATACTGTCTTGATTAATTTATGAAAACTAATATAAATTGTAGTTTGCAATTTTAAAGTGAAGTCGTGTGACTTAAATGGGATTGAATGTCAAGGAGTTTGTTAACTAACCACATGAGGCGTGGTTTGAAAATTGACAAGCCTTTTAAATTCTGGTTTTGCTACTCAAAACTCAATCAAATATGGTTTAGGTTGGATTCAATTATTGGTCTTGAGTAGCTACTGAGAGTTACATGCCAACTTGAAACATTATTGGTGTAGAGTTTATTTTACATACCTAGAAGAAAGAAAGTGGCAGTCGTTTATAAGATACGTGTCTTTTGACTAATTCACGTTCCCCCTTTTTCCTGTTCTTGGTGAGAGCAGTTAATTGTATGCAAAGAAGAAGTATGCATCATCACCATCAACCGACACGATCATTTTGCTACATGTGTGAATTATAGGATGCAGGATCTAATGGAAAAACAAAAGAATAAAAATTGCCCAGAAGCACATTTATTTTCTAAAAATGAAGTTTGGAAGGAAGAATATTAAATTAGACGCCCGGAAGGAGAGTTTGGTCTCCTCAGGAAATGCAATTCACGACGACTCGTGCAGAAGCTCTATTGCTTTTAACAAAGTGGATCTAAACCTGTTCAGATCAAGCTTTACATTTTGCTTGTCCATGTATATCGACTTAAATGCAAGCCAACCCTGTTTTTGAATCACTCTGGGGTCTCTTAAAACCACATGGTCTGTTGGATATTGCTGTATCAAAGTGCTCTCTTCTACCTTTATCTTGTACTCCAAGTACCTTAAGTTCATTTGTTTCGAAGGCTCTTCGAAGAAATGTTTTGAAACCCACTCTGCTCCTCCAAATGGGACTACTTGTATCAGTATTGCGTTTTCAGGAAGGAAGAGAATGTTGGTTAGACCAGCTCCATGAACACCCAGCACAACATCACAGGAATTAATGATTTTTGCAAATCCTGACAGGTTGGCGTCAGCTTCTGCCACAACTACATTGAATCCCAATTTTTTAGCCATTCTAGCAATGTCACCAATATTTGTAAAAGCTCGCGATTTCTTTCGTGAAATAATTAATAATCTTGGCCTTTTCTTCTGAGCATCCTTGATTTTGATTGCACTAGCTTTCTTCAAGGAATATGAGCTTCTTAAGAACTCCCTGAAGTCCTTCATAGAATAGCCTGATATTGAAGGGTCAACGTGGAGCTCCTTTTTGGTTAGACGTTTGAGGCCAACAACTACACTTGGGAAGCAATCTACACCTCGTCTGTTATCAATGTTCACAACCTCATATTTAGACAGTGCCCTCATCAAGATTTCAAACTTTTTCATCCACCAAGATGGTTGGTTGCTGATAAGAAGCTTCACTTCTCCATTGAAGGATCGAGCAGTAGAGTACAGTGGAACAATAATGTCGGTGAAGGCATGGAAGTGGTTTCCTGAGTATGCACCAGCAGAAAATAGGACTGCAGGAACATTGTGACTTTTGGTGCACTGAGGGACAGCTTGGCTGTTATTATTTACAAGTCTAACAGACCATCCCTTCACCGTGCTCATTGCTGTACGGTCATCTTTTCGCGCATAAGCCTTGATATTCCATGAGCTGTTTTCTACACCCAATACGTTGATTTCGGATGAGACAATAAAAACTGTGGAGGAACTTGAATCGATCCTGATGCTCCCTTTGACGTCACAGAAATCTGATCTTTCTGTGAAATTGCATATAGGCTCAATTGTACGCTTTAATATAACATCTGCTTGTTCAAGAAATAACGCATGCACCATACATTAGTCGCGAGTAATCTACAAAAGTGAACCTAACTGCGGATGACACCGAGTTTTTGTTCGTATTTTCGAAAACTAAAGTAGAAATGAATTTCCAATATCGAAGAAAAAACTTACCCCTTTCTGTTTGAAGAGACATTCCAGTTTTCTTCGCTGTCAGCTTATTGCCAGCTGACCAAAATCAACGTCAGATGTAGCGTAAGTAAACAGAAAACGAATTATTCTCTTGGTAATGAACATAAATTAGTGAATGCATACCCCTGACCACAGAGTTGCTTGTACTGTTGATGGGTACCGCATTCTTTTTTACGATTTCTGCATCCAGAATCAAGAAAAACAATGATGACTTGTGATGGAAAGATCATGCGCAAGGTTTTCATCGTCGATTACCTCTTTCTATTAACAGAGAATCATTGATAATTTTCAACTCCTGCACCGCTCCTCTTGACAACTGTAAACTCACTGCAATACCATTTGACAGGTTAGAGAGGCAGGTAGTTTAAAATATAAAGAATAAAAATTTCTGGAAACTAGTTTTGATAATTAAAGCTTCAAGTGGTAGAGAAATGGAAGACTTACAAACTGTTAGAGGACTGAAATAAGGCTTAAAGATAATGCAAGTGCTCAATGCAATAAAGAAGCAGGCAATCATCGCCCCGTAACCCAACCTAATCTGCTCATGCTTGCTAAAGCTTCTGGCAAGCAAAGTATTATACATCATTTTGGCTCAACTACACATACTAGTTCTCTACGTAGCCTGTGAATAGAGCATTCACTGCGTTTATCTTTCTCCCAAGAACAAGACGTGTGCGTAAGAGCGCTCAAAGCTTATAGTGATGACCTGGTCTAACTAGAAGGGATTGATGCCACATTGTGTGACAGGAGAAGATGGTATAGGTTTATAGCTTTTCTGCAACTAATGCCCTCCACGTACATTATTTTCTGTTAGCTCTGAAAAGATTTTGTGAATTTCATGAAATGGAATCGAAAGAGACATTGTGGTTGACTATAAGTTCTTTGCATGATTGTTTTAGGTGAGTGTTTCTTGTACACCCTCAACACGAATGCCGGCTTTGGATTCCAGATTTGGTGAGGCATGAACCAACTAAAAGTCGCCAGAAATTAATGGGGCGTTTTCCCAAAAACTCAAACAAATTTCACATTTCTAACGATGATAGAACTAGGGGTACGTAAGGTGTTACGATTACCGAAAGAGTAAGCTTTATGTTTTACAAATTGATGTTCTAATCGTATCTATATGCGTATTCCAAGCTACTTATTTCGAGAAAACAACAAATAATTTCACAACTCAACAGTCCACTGATTATTGATTTGTGTAATCTTAATCCATGACATAGTATATTATACTAAATTAGCTTTATTTGCTAATTGTTATACTATATTTACTATGAGGTATCAACAAATCCAAAAAATACAGTAGCAGGTAACACAAACAGACAAAGCTAGATTAATTAATCAACTTAATTAGGCTAAATCTGTTTGCCGACAATGCATCTTAGAATTAATAACAAAACTATATATAGGCATGGTGTAATTCCAAATCAACAAGTTTAATTTGTTAGGTGGAACAGATTAAGACGTGTTAACAATCTGAAATTGGTGGGATGCATGATGATTGAAGGGACGGTAGGGATTTTATTACTATAAACATTTGCCTCTCTTCAAGATCCTACTATATATATGTATGTGTGTGGCATAAGAATAATAATAATTAATCTTCCTTTTAGGTTGCGGATTGGCTTAATATCAATATATTTCACAAACTACGATAATACGATCATCCTTGGCTCCATATCCCCCCAGTTGAGTTGATGTAATTATATTCCTCTTTCTCCCCTTCCATTAGAAGTGCTAACTTATAACTCACTGATAAGTTATGTATAATTTAGTTTTCTCTTCAACATTTAAAATGGTAGCTTGGGAGCCAATTTGATGGCTATTCTATAAGAATCTTTTGTACAAAAAAAAAATTATGGATCGTTAAGAAGCACTTTCAGTGTGGTGTCATGCAATTTTTTTAAATTTGTAAGAAGATTGAATTTTTGTGGTTGATTAAAAATGTATTATGTTTCTATTTATGATCAGACTTTAAGTACCTAATTGATTTGGAAAAAATAAATTTTGAACAATTAATTAATTTACCACAGCTGCAAAAAAAAAAGAAACTGTAAAAAACAGGTAAAAAGATCAATGTTTATAATGGATACAAGGTGAGACGAGTCTCTTTCTTAATAAGGACAAAGGACAAAAGCCACAAACAAAATGGCAATCGAACATAACATGCACGTCAGTGTTGAACTTCATTGGATGAGAGGAGAGTGAAAGTCAACTTAAAGTTGTCAGTTGGTAAGATCAGTCAGCGTGTACGTGAAATCACCGATCAGACCATTAGCGTTCATATAATAACAAGAAGGAAAGCGAAGACAGTAATATTCAATTTGATTGGTATCTTGATATGTACAGTCTTTTCATATGGTCACATCATTTGTTAAGTTTTTATTTAAAACTTTAAGACATTAACCAAAATAGCAATACTTTTAATAGAAAGAACTGAAGTTTAACACACTCGTCCATATTCCTCACCGATGGCTCTCTTTTTTTAAGAGGTCTTGAGTTCGAGTCACACTAAAGGAGGAGAAATAGGCATGTTCCTATTAATGATCCTCTAGCTCACTGGGCAAAGCTCCTTGATCGGATTAATTATAGACATCTCGCTTCCAGCGATAGTGTGAGAGTTGGAGCTGCTAGAGAACCTAGGGGCTGATGAAAACCTGATGCTGAGCAGAGGGGAGCCAGCGATCAATCATCAACTGAACAATCTAGAGTGTGTGAAGCCTCTTTGTGTGCAGAAGTGTACAGGCTATGTAAGAACCTGAGAGATCTTGGAGTTCCAGATTTACATCCTCTAGGCTCTTGGGGTGGGGTCGTAGAGGTTTAGGATTAGTCTGACTAAATCAGGATACCTAATGTAATCCAAAAAAAAAAAATGAAGTTTAACACACTATTATGATTATAGTTCCAAGTTATAAATTTGATGTCATGCTTATTTCATTGCCCCTTTTTTTTTTCCCTGGCCCGTAGGAGATGACAATTTGTATTTCGAAAGGCCTGCTATAAGACACCTATAGAATCATTTAACTACATGATCCTTTGACGGTGACTGTAAGAAAAAAAAAAGACATAAAACTATAATTTTCCTTATTAAAAAGATATAAATAGGTGAAATTTGCAGAGCACCTATTCATAAATAAGTATCAATGATTGGGATTTCCAAGTTAATGACAAATGCTACCTGTGTTGAGAGGTTGGGTGTGCGATAGTCATCACTCGTCCTGTAACCAAATAATGTAAGTGCAGTTGTTGGGTTGTCAAATAGACCAAACTTCATTTATGTCCGTCGAAAGCAACAATTTGTATTCGACATGCTCTAACAGCCATTTCTCCCTTTCTTCTCCATTTGTTTCTTAAGATGGGACCTGAAAGATTAAGATTAGCCTACAACATTACTTTAGTAGTCGAGTTGATTAATTTCAATTTTATGATTTATGAGCAAAAGGGATGTAAGTTCTCTTTACATTCAACCTTTTATTTTCTACTAATATAAAGACATCATGTAAATTAAATCGACG
>JANZLD010000006.1:51895999-51910880 GCA_026413575.1 Erythroxylum carthagenense
AGTCAATTCTAATCCAGTCGATTTTCAGTCAACTCAGTCAGTTTCTAATTTACAGTTATATACCGAAAATCATGAATGCATGTACCAATGAATAAATGCATATGCGATACACTATTCCTCTTTAATTAGAGGCCAGTAACATGATCAGTCAGTAAATGCAGTAAAACCTATCAGTCAATCCCAATTATCAAAATACCCTTGCTAACAGTAGCGGGATGTTACAATTTTCATGTTGCTCATAAATAATATCACCGTGTTGCTTATCATCTCTATCTCCATCTACATCTTCCTTATCATTAGTTTGTCTTCCATTTGCATTTGCATATGTATTGGAACTTGAATCTAGATTTGCTTTTGCAGTGGTATCTATATTTACATTTTCATTTGCATTAGCATCTAATTCTACCTTTATGTCATTTCTAATATTAGCCATGCCATTTTCAACATAAATTTAACTTTCTTGATACATACAAGATTATCTTAAGTTATAATATTAGTGAAGTTTGGAAATGTTTCATGGTATTGTGAACTATGTATAACTTTGTTATACTATGAAATATGTATGCTTTTAATTATGTTGTGAAGTATGTATAACTTTGTTGATAAGTTATGTTGGTTGAAACACTTTTTATTACTATGTTGGTTGAAGCAAAAGTGCCTCATTGTATAAAATGCACACCACTAAATAACCTATTCTTACTTTCTTATTAACTTTCATTTCATAAAGCTTGTAATAAGGTTTGTAAAGAGTTGGTAACAATAGTACCAATACATGTAACAAAGTATGTATAGTGGTTCCAAAAGGATCAATGCATGTAGCAAAATATAAAAAAGAACATATATTGAGCATATAGAAAAATATGTACAGAGGATATAATAAAACATGTATAGAGCATCCAATTGAATTTGTATGCTCCATCCATTTTTCTCTGGTCTCCTTTATCTTATAATGCATTAATGTTATCTTTAACTTTTAGTTAGATGTATCATTTACTAATGGTTGCTTAGTTTTTAGAATGTAATAATCATTGCATTGCATTTTTATTTTAACTTGTGTGTATGTTTATATTTAAAGGTTTTAATGGCTAAATATAGAAGTATAAGGTTTTTTCATGGTGGAAATTTCACTCTGGAGCCTGAATTCATATTTGTTGGTGAGGATATTGCTACATTTGATGATGTTGATTAGCATACTTGATACTATTAGAATAATAGTTATGAGGAAGCATGTTGAGAGGAGAAATTATCTAGTTGAGTGGAAATCAGATATAGAAACAAATATAATGAACAAGTTAGAGAAAAAAAAAGCAATGTAGTGGAGAATTGTATAGAACGGAGATGGTATTTATGAAGTTTCAAAGGTGATGGGAACCATGTTAGGATCGATAGACAACAAACATGTAGTTGTCAAGCATGGGACCAATATGGATACCTATGTAAGCATCACTTGAGAGAAGGGGTCGGGACATTCATTGATTCATATTATCTGAAGGTTCAGTTCATGGGTTTGTATGAACATGTGTTACAACCAATTAGAGGTGAACTTTTTTGGCCTTCAAGTGATGCAGAGTTGATACATCCTCAACCTAAAAGAGTTATGCCCAATAGACCCAAAATTGCTAGAAGAAAACATCAAGATGAGGTGAAGAAAATGAAAAACCCAAGTAAATTGAGTCAGAAAGGGTAAGTGAATAAATGCTAAAAAATTGGTCTTCAAAGTAATAACTCCAGAAAATACAACAATGACACCTCAACTCAGCTTACTAAGGCTTCTTATTAGGTGTGTACATTTTACTTCAATCATATGAATACAATTTTATAAATTTACAATAATTAATGTTTATTGTTATGTTAATCATGTTAAAATAGAGGCAACTTCACATATATACCAATTTTCAGTTTTATTTTTCTTATTATTGGCTTTAATGATCGATAATGCTATTTTCATTACAATTACAGTTAAGTGACGTGAATTTGATTGATGATAATAATATACTGAGTTAATAAAGCAATATCATAAGCAATGTGTTTCTTCTAATCAATTTTTTTAAGTTAAAATAGTTACCAAGTGTGTTTCTAATAGTTTATCCTCTGTTTTCTAAGTTGTTACATTTGGAGATGCCAAAAAAAAGTTTGGAGATGTGATAAGAGTAAATTGCATAGTGTTTTTGTGCTTAGTTTGATATGTGTTTAGCTATTAATTCAATCATTTAGTACTTGTTTAGGTTAGAATTGTGTTATTTTGTTAATTATTTGTGTTTTATAGATTAGTACAAGTCTTTGAGCTTAAATATTATGTTTTGTAGGAACTTTGATGTATTTGTTAGTGTTTTAAGGTCAATATTGAAGAATGGAGAAGTTTTTGAGACATTCGGACAAAATAACAACCCATGATCATGACATAATAGAACACAATCGTGACAGAAGCCCAGACATGGCCCACAATTGTGGCCTACATGCCACAATTGTGACAGAAGGCTCGGATGTGGCCTATGGTCGTGGCCTATGTCGGGTAGATGCATAGATACTAAAAAATGTCAAGTTTTGAGGGATATTTTAGACATTGTGGACCTCGAAAAAACCTTAGGCCTGCTCAGAATACAAAAAGATATTTAAAGAACAAGAAAAAAAAGGTAGAGTGAGCTTTTGCATCAGTCAGCTTGAGAAACACTAGAGAGAATTCATTGAGAGATTAAAGAAGGGAAGAAGGAAGAGAAAAGCTGACTTGATGTACTTTCTAGATTAGGAGGTTTCTCGACATTGCTGCCTCTTGTCCTCCATTTCATTTATGTTTCCTGTTTATTTTCAGTTTTATCATTGTATAGAATTGGATTGAATAGTTGCTGATAAGATCTAAATGTTGAGGATATTCTAAACTAACCTTCGGAGTTTTATTGTTGAATTAATGAAATCTAATTGTTTATGTTTTTAATGGATTTGTAGTGATTTAATTTTGCGATTTCATAATTCGCTAATAAATTGCGAGGGTGAATCGAAGGAAAAACGATTAAATTGGACTAACGAGAGTTATTGATTTAATGTAAATTAGAATTAAATCAAATCAATAAATTAGTTAAAGAGAGATCTTTCATAGGTTTCCGGTAGTTTATTAAAGAACTTTATAACAAATTAGGGTTTTGGATAGGTTATAAATTGAGAGATTGTGACCTCCATATTTTGATTAGGGTTTATAATTTAATGTTAATGATTATAACTCGAGATAGAGTAATCAACTCCAGGATTATCTAGAACCAACAATCCAGTAATTCATAATTAGTTAGGTTAGCATTAAAGATAGGTAAAAGTTCCATCTCTCAATTGGTAATTTCCTTAGGTTGAGTCTTGGGTGTGTTGCAATTGCTTAGTAATTAGTATTTATATGATTGATTCGTAATTTGATTTGATTGATTAAATTGAGTTCTCATTTTTAGTTTCGTGCAACTTAAATTTTTTTATTTGTTTTTAGCCTTAGATTTTAGGATTAGATTATCCCTCTCCATAGGATCGATACCTTAGATGTTACGCTAATGAACCGTGTGTTTATGGATTATCGAGGGTTATTTATTAAACTTACATACAACAAACACCTTATCAAGTTTTTGGCACCATTTTTAGGGAGGCAATTAGTTTAATTCTATAGTTTAAAGCATTAGTTAGTTTTTAATTTTTATTTTCAATTATTTCTATTTCTGAATCTGTACTTCTGCATGAACACAAGAGTCACAAGAAGATCAAGTTGTGCAGCTGAAACCTTAGAATTAAATATCACTTGATCAGAACGATCAATTAGGAAAGCTCGATGTGAAGAAGAAGAAAAAGAATCGCAAAAGCAATAATGGTTGAGAAATTTTAGCAAGATTTGGATCACAGAGACCCTTACAAATTTCATAAGACTAGGGTTCAATGCCGCTAAGCAAGTTGTAGATAGGCCACCCTTACAAGCAGCCTCTTTCAAAATTAAACCAGCCCTCTTAAACATGCTTCAATAGAATGTGTAATTCTATAAACTAATGAATGAAGATCCTAAGGCAGACATAGTAAACTTCCTTGAAATTTGTGATACCTTTCAGTACCATCAAATGTCGAAGGATGTGGTAAGAATTAGGCTTTCCCCTTTTACCTTAAAAGATAGAGCAACGACCTGGTACCATTCTCTCAACCCAGCTAATGTCACCACTTGGGATCAATTAGTTCGTGCCATTCTAGACAAATATTTTCCCCTTACCAAAGACTACAAAGATTATTAACTTCCAACAAAGTGACGGGGAATCGATCTACAAAGATTTGCAATGAAAATGTTCACAACATAACTTACCCAATGAATTTTTGTTGCAAACATTCTATAATAGAATAACCCTACATACGAAAGGCACGATTGACACAACTTCAAGAGGATCATTGATGAGAAAAATGATAGATGAAGCAGAAGAGTTGATAGAGGAGATAGCAAGTAATAGCTACCTATGGATGAACAAGAAAAGTAGAGGACCCACTACTTTATGAGAATAAAAAGGAATTGTAGTTGTTGATCAAATGACATAGATGTAGGAAAAAATTGATAACTTAACTCGATAGCTCAATAATATGAAGGCTTCATCCTTAGCTTCAATAAAAGCCATGCATCTAAAGTGTGAACTCTGTGAAAAGAAGGATCATGGTACGGTGGACTATTTCTTGATGAAGGAAAACAATCCGAAGCAAGTTAATTATATGGGAGCTCAATTTGGGCAAAGAGGGGGAAACAATCCCTACTCCAAAACATACAACTCTAGGTGTAAGAATCACCCTAAATTCTTGTAGACGAATAGTACTGGAGGATAGTCCAGAACTCAAAGACAACCAAGCTTCCCACAAGATAAACTGAGCTCAATGGAATCCAAGCTTAACAAAATTTTAGACAAGCTTGGAACCCTAAATGATGCAAAAAAAGAGTTTGGAAGGTAGATTCAAACAAGTAATAAAGAACTATGCCTTTTCAATCCACAATCTAGAGGTTTAAATAAATTAATTGTCAAACTCTTTCTTTACATGAATAGGGGAAGTCTTCCTAGCACTTCAGGGAAAAAAAGAAGAAGGGATCAACTAAGGATTATTACACTTTGAAGTGAGAAGGAACTTGAACCACCTACAAAGACAATGTCTGCTGAGAAAGATCCAAAAAAGGAGAAAGAATTGAATATGAGCGAATACCCTCCTTATTTCACTACTCCACCATATCCACCTAAGATTCCTTTTCCTCAATGATTACAAAAGAAGAAGCTAGATGCACAATTTTCAAAATTTGTTGAGAAATTAAAGACATTATAGATAAATATCTCCTTTGTAGAGTCTTTGGAACACATGCCTAAATATGCAAAAATTTTTAAGGACATATTATCAAAGAAGAGTACTTAGGAACATAATCAAACAGTGGCTCTAATTGGCACCTACAGTTCCATAGTCACTAGCCAGATTCCATCTAAATTGAAGGATTTAAGGAGTTTCACGATACTCTGTTTGGTTGGTTAATTTGAATTCACAAAGTGCTCATGCTACTTAGGAGCAAGTATTAATCTTATACCTTTATCAATATTCAAAAAGTTGGAGCTGGGTGAGGTCAAGCCAACATCGATGTTAATTCAGTTGGCTAATTAATCTATTAAAAGACCGTTTGGAATAGTGGAAGACGTTCTGATGCAAGTAGACAACTACATTATTCCTATAGATTTTGTGGTTCTTGATTTTGAAAAAGATAAAAACTATCCACTGATCCTTGGTCGACCATTTATAAATATAGGGAAAGCTATAATTGATGTTCACGAAGGGAAATTAACACTTTGAATAGGCGAAGATTAGATCCAATTTAATATGAATAAGGCTTTAAAGAACCCAATAGCAAGTAGTGCATGCATAAAGGATGAAATTATGGATCAAAATTTGCAAGAACACATTGAGAGCTGCATCACAGAAGTGCAGTCAATGGCAACAAAGATAAATAATGGATATAAGAAACTTGAGTATAAAGGAGATGATGGGATGGAGGAGTCAGATGTTCAAACACATCAAGATAAATTAGTCTGACCTGAAGCACCCATATCACCATCTATAGAAAAACCACCTACAATAGAGCTTAAACCTTTACTTGGATATCTCAGATACACCTTTCTAGGTGAAGATCAAACGTTACTGATAATCATCTTAAACTAATTGAATGAGAAACAAAAAAGTAAGGTGGTAGCAATTGTGAGAAAGCAAATGAAAGCCATTAGATGGCAGATTTATGATATTTGAAGCATAAGCCCAAATATTTGCATGCACCAAATAAACCTCGAGAAGGATGTAGAACAATGAGGGAGCATCAACGAAGGTTGAACCTTAACATAAAGGAGGTGGTCAAGAAAGAAATAATCAAACTATTAGATGCAAGGATAATTTATCCTATCTCCGATAATGAATGGGTCAGTTCAATACAACGTGTACCTAAAAATGGTGGAATGACAGTAATAGAAAGTGAGAGTGCAGAAATAATTTCAACAAGAATGGTCACAGGACGGAGAGTCTACATAAACTATGGCAAACTCAACTTAGTAATTAAGAAAGATCATTTTCCTCTCCCATTCATTGACCAAATGATAGAAAAGGTGGCTAGTCATTCGTTTTATTACTTCTTAGATGGATATTCAAGATACAATCAGATCTTCATCTACCTTGATGATCAAGAAAAGATCACATTCATGACTTTTGGACTATGCAATGCTCCTATTACATTTTAAATATTTATGATGTCTATCTTGGTTGACTTGATCAAAGATATAATGGAGGTGTTCATAGGTGATTTTTAAGTTTTTAGAGACTCTTCCGAAGTGTGTTCAACCAATTTGGACAGAGTTCTTCAAAGATGTGAAGAATCACACTTGGTGCTGAATTAGGAGAATGTCATTTTATGGTGTAAAAGGAAATAATGCTAGGGCATAAAATCTCACACCAAGGATTTGAAGTTGACAGAGCAAAAACATAAGTTATAGAGAAACTTCTATCGCTAAGTAATGTAAAAAGACTGTGAGGATTCTTAGATCATGTAGGATTTTACCATTGATTTATCAAAGATTTATTGCAAATTGCAAAACCTTTGACAAACTTATTAGTCAAGGATGTGCCTTTTCTGTTTGATGATAAATGTATGTCTGTCTTCAACAAACTAAAGGAGGCACTAATATCCGTACCAATTCTATCACCACCAGGCTAGACACTTCCATTTGAGGTTATATGCGATGCAAGCGACCAAGTTATAGGTTGTGTATTAGGCCAAAGGAAAGATAAAAGGTTGCATGCGATCTACTGTGCCAATAAGACCCTTGCAAGACCTTAGTTTAATTACACCACCACAGAGAAAGAGTTACTTGTAGTAGTGTATGCACATAATAAATTTCAACAATACCTTCTAAGATCAAAGGTAATTATATTCACCGATCATGTGAAGTTAAAATGCATTTTTAACAAAAAGCATTCAAAACCAAGGTTCATTCGATAGTTGTTATTCTTACAGGAATTTGATATAGAAGTGAGAGATAAAAAGGAAGCAAAAAATATGGTTACAGACTATTTATCTAGACTGGAGGGAGGGGAATGCAAGCCAAGCGAAGATATTAATGAAAATTTCCCCAATGAAACCCTGATGCTACTCGAAAGTTTGGCTATATCATGGTTTGTCGATATCGCGAATTATGTTGCTAGTGGTAAACTTCCTTTCGATCTATCTTACCAATAAAGAAAGAGAATCCTGGATGATTATAACTAATATCTATGGGATGAGCCAATTTTATATAGAGCATGAACTAATAGGTTAATGTGATGATGTGTTTTGGAGGAGGAAATATCGAACATCTTGAAGCCATGTCATGAAGGTTAATATATTGGACATTATGGAGCCAACAAAATGGTAGCTCGGATACTCGATATTAGATTTTATTAGCCATAAAACTTTCGTGGCACAATGTGCTCAATGTCAAAGAATATCAAAAGAGATGAGATGCCTTTATCTAACATTTTAGAAGTAGAAATCTTCGATGTATGGGGCATCAAATTTATGGGTCCATTCCCACCTTCAATAGGAAACATTTACATTCTAGTAGGGGTGGATTATATTTCATGTTAGGCTGAAGTAGTGACATCTCCAACCAATGATGGAAAGGTGGTGTAAAAGTTCATCAAAGGGTTGTTCAATAAGTTTGGAGTGCTAAGTACAATAATAAGTGATGGAGGTATACATTTTTGCAACAGATCTTTCGATACCCTATTAAAAAGATATGGAGTGCACAATCGTGTTGCTACACCTTAACATCCACAGACTAATGACTAAGTGGAAGTTGTCAACCGGGAGCTGAAATAAAATTTAGAAAGGACGATGAAAAACTCCAGGAAGGATTAGGCAATAAAGTTAGACGATGCCTTATGGGCTTATAGGACTGCTTTTAAAACACCTACTGGAACAACACCGTATAGGCTTGTATATGGAAAAGCTTGTCATTTTTGGTCGAATTAGAACATCAGGGGTACTGGATGATAAAAGCATTAAATTTTGATTGGAAGCAAGCGGGCAAAAAGTGACTTTTACAACTGAATGAACTTGAGAAGTTTCATTATAATATTTACTAAAATGCGAAACTCTACAAGGAAAAGGTAAAGTAATAGCACGATTCTCATCTTAAATAAAAGGAATTTAAAGTAGGAGATGCAGTTCTGCTATATAATTTAAGGTTGAGGCTTTTCCAAGAAAGTTAAAATCTTGATGGAGTGGACCTTTCACAGTCATTCAAGTTTTCGATCATGGAGCCCTCAAACTGGAAAATGCTAATAAGGAAACTTTTAAGGTCAACGGGCATCATTGCAAGCTATATATATCAGAGGAGCAATTCCTAAGGACAAGGAAGTGATTTCCTTTTATTCAAACAATTAGGACACTTCCATGGATGTAAGGTCAAGCTAATGACCATAAATTACCACGTTTAGTAATTCGATCAAAATTGTTAGGTTTAGTTAGAGTTGTTTTGAACTTTCAATAAAACTTTAGTAATTTGGGTTAATCCAGGATCACTACTTCTCTCACTCCCTTTAAGTAATTCTAAGATAAGACAATAGGCTCAAGGCGTCCAATTGTCACCTCTGACACCATCCCTACCTCTATCACCATGAGGTTTTGTTTCTAACCCTTTTCTTTTAAATTTAGTCTTTATTTTTTTGTTTTTACTTTAATTTTTGTTTCTTCTTTCCATGCATGTTTGTTTGCCTCTTGCTCACATTGAGGATAATGTGTTGTTCAAGTGTGGGGAGGGTCATGCGTTTTGCTTTGAGTGTGAATATTGTATATTGTATGATAATGTGTTAGGTTTCATATTATGAATTGTGTGAATGTGTTAATAACTTAGATGGATTGAAATTAATTTAATTTTGAGCATAGTCTATTAGATTGTGAAGAGTCATAAGCTCGCGAAATGAGTGAATTGGGTTCTTTGGCTAAATATGCAAGTTAATTAGGATTTAGTGTTACTTTGTCACCCTCTAACTTATCACATTCATTCATAATTTTAGGTCCTTCGACTTAAGTAGCTTTGCTAGTAATTTTTTAATGAAAATGAGCAGCTAAAGTAACAAGCTAGGCAATAAAAAATAAAAATAACAAACAACAAAAATTTGTTTGTTAATTTTAAATAAATAACTATTCCGCTAACCTTCGAGTTATGAATAGAGCTAATAGCCAGTTGAGAACGTGATGTAGTTGAATAATCGGATCAACATGCATCACAAATGTGTGCCTCCACGTCAAAAGGCTATAATGACATTCCAACCAAACAACTTAATAGAAACATGACTTAGTTGAGTAACCAAATTGACATTCATCACCAATGTTTGCCTCCGAGTAAGAAACTAGGTCCATGTCCATAAAAATTAAATAAAAAATGTTTTCTAATAAAACCTACTAATCTTGTAAATTTCTTAACTTTTCATGAAAACGTACTTAGGAGTAGTTATAGAGTTTGAATGACCAAAGAGTTATTAATGTGTGTGTACAATTAAAAAGGGTGAACAACTTGACATTTGGGTTTTGATTAATATATATGTTTAGTCCAAAGTTGCACAAGTCTTTAAGCTTAAATATTATCTTTTTGAGGTACCATGATATGTTTGTTAGTATTTCAGGGTCAATATCGAAAAACGACGAAGTTTCGGAGACATTCGGGCTAAAACAATGGTCCACTATCATGGAACAACAGAATATGATCGCGACAGAAGCGTCAGAGTTAGCCCACAGTTGTGGCCTGCATGCCACGATTATGACAGAAGCCTAGGATATGACCCATGACAGAAGGCTCAGAGGTGGCCCATGATCGTGGTCTGCATCCATTAGACATGCAGAAACTAAAAAATGTAAAGTTTTGAGAGATTTTTTGAACCTTTCGAACCCCAAAAAAATCCTAGGGCTACCCAAAACACAAAAGGATATTTAAAGAACAAGAAAAAGAGGCAGAGTGAGCTTTTGCATCAACCACCTTAAAAGCCCTAAAGAGAATTCAACGAGAGATTGAGGAAGAGAAAAAGGAAGAGAGAAGAGGAAAATAAGTTGACTCGACAGACTTCCCAGATCAGGAGGTTTCTTGAAGTCACTGCCTCCCATCCTCCATTTCAATTGTATTTCCTGTTTATTTTCAGTTTTAACATTGTGTAGAATTAAATTGGATAGTTAATGTTAGGATCTAAATGTTGAGAATGTTCTAAACTCACCTTCGGAGTTTTATTCTTGAATTAATGAAATTGGATTGTTTATGTTTTTATTAGATTTTTTGTGATTTAATTTTTTGATTGTATAATTTGATAATAATCTAAGAGGGTGAATTGAATGAAAAATGATTAAATTGGGCTAATGAGAGTTAGGCGTTTTAATAGAAATTATAATTAAATCAAATCGAGAAATTGTGCGAAGAGAGGCTTTGCAAAGGTTTCCGGTAATTTATTAGAGAACTTTAGAACTAAACAGGGTTTTGGATAGGTTGTAAATTAAGAGATTACAACCTCTATAATCTAATTAGGGTTTATGATTTAGGATTAATGATTATAACTCGAGAGAGAGTAATCAAACCTAGGATCATCTAGAACCAACAATCCAGTAATTCATAATCAGTTAGGTTAGCATTAAAGATAAGTAAAATTTCCTTCTCTCAATTGGTAATTTCCTTAGGCTGATTCTTTGGTGTGTTGCAATTGCTTAGTAATTAGAATTTCTGTGATCGATTGGTAATTTGATTTGATTGATTGAATTGAGTTCTCGATTTTAGTTTTGTGCAATTTGAATTTTTGCATGTGTTTCTAGCCATAGATTTTAGGATTATATTTTCTCTCCTCATGGGATTGACACCTTAAGTACTACGCTAACAAACTATGTGCTTGTAGATTATCGAGAGTTATTTATTACAACTTACACATAACAAACACCTAATCAAGATGTTGACTCACACACATTTCAATTATCATTTCAGCCAAAGGGTTTATGATTCCGAGGACATTCCAATATTACTTCACAGCAATTATAAGCCGAAGCAATAAAAAAGAGAACTTTATTGACACAACCTAAACTTTCGCAACCATGTACAAATGAAGCAAATATCGATTATTTATGCCTTAAACTTTTTAATATTTTGATATTTGCCCCATTGACTTTGACATATTTATACTACTGATAATGGTGACAAATGTTATAACATAATGTAATATAACTTTTTTGATAATTTGGTATATATTTGTCCTAGTAGTTTTTATATGTATACTGTATTGATAATAAGAAAAATGTTTGTGTTATATACATACAATGTAAATATTGATTTTTTTGGAAAAATCAATATGAGTTGTTATACAACCTCTCTCTCTCTCTCTCTATCTCTTTTAGATTACATTTTTGTGCATATTTGACAAGATATGCAACAAGTTAATTATTCATTATCTATTGGTTATATATAGTGGTATTCTTTTTGCTTCATTACATAATTCATATATAAATTTCAAAAATAAATTTTATAATTAAAATTAATATTAACCATTACATTTTTGAAATTTGATACAATATTCCCATAATATAATTATAAATAAAAAGTATTAGAGCCATAATAAATCCTATTACAATGTTCATTAATATACACTTAATTTTTTAAATCTTTTCTCCATAAATTTATGACATGCTTCAAAAGCTTCATTTTTTCTTTAAACTCCTTACTTGTGCTTCTTTCAACCTCCTTCTTTAACATTGATAATTCACTTCTTAATTTTTGAATCACTTGAATGACTATCCCAGTAAATTTTTCTTTGTACCATTTGAAAAAGTTGTATCTCCGAACCTAAAACATTCAATTTCATTACAAAACCTTAAACACAAGTTTAACATTCAATTTCATTAATCAAATAACAATAAATTCTTATTAGATAATTGGGGCATCCATAAAATCTTCGAACAAGATTATGACCACTCCATGAAGTCTTTAATGAGGCCTTTAGCCACCAATAGCAAATGACATTACCTGAACTTGAACTCATTGTTGTAATAGTAGATGATGATGATTTCATCTGCATACTTAAGAAAATCACAATGTAAATTTTCCTACAAAGATAACATCAATGCCAAATGTAAGACAATATCTGCTAGCTGATGAATATGAAATTCCTAACTGCCATAACTTTTGCAACCTATCATCATACAAGTCACTTCTATATCAGTTGATTGCATTAAAACAACTTCAACTCTTCTGTATGACTTCTAATCTTGTTTGTTGTACTAGAAATATGTTCTTATCTTTAATTATTTAACTTTATCCTTATGTTTATCTTCATCTTGTAAGTTACTTGAAATATTAGCAAGAATCCAAAATTTCCATTATAGAATGACATTGTTTACACAAATGAAATTCTAGACTTAAAGTCTAACGTGACCTTTATAACTAATAAGATCAAGATATTAACATAGAAGGTTAATAAACTATCTGCCACTTTGATATAATTTGGTAGGCAGAATTCACTTCTTTTAGCAAAGCAAATCTTTGAAAGACTCTGGGTTTTGTGCTTCTAATGCAGTAGAAGTTAGAGTATGTAGTTTCATTCTAGCTACTTTCTTTATAGATGAAAGATACATCCCTCCTCATAAAAGAGAGGGTGTTTATGTGGCGCCTCCTTATGTTAATCTTTGTCCCCAAATTCTTAGTAAACAGGGATTTGGTGGCAAGGCTGAAGCTAGTGGACTACAATATAGTTTTGGGAAAACATTGTAGCTATAAACTATAGTCCTATTATTCCCTACTATAAATGGGATTATAGGTCAATTTGGAAGATGTAAGAGAAGGTGTTTAGGAATTGTACAAGGATAGTTTGAGACAATTTAGCTACCTAAAATTTTCCAAACCTTATCTGGAACAAATCAACTATGAGAACCCTTATCCTTATGGTTACAGAATTTCTAAATTCCATTTGTTTTATAGTGAAGATTGTTAATCAACTATTGAGAACATCGTCAAATTCATCATACAATGTGGAGAATTAGTCAGTTACAAAAACTTTAACAACTTTAAGCTTAGGTTATTCTTGAATATATTAATAGGAACCACCTTCCTTTGGTATGCTTTGTTGCCCAAGAATTCTATCCTTTCCTAGGTAGAAATGAAAAGATTATTTCATACCTAATATTTTAGGACTATGCTCGAAGTTAACATAGTTGAGTTGTTAAACGTTAATTAGAAAAGTGTTGAGAATGTTGACATACTAATCACTTGTTTCAAGAAAATGAGAAGTCGATGTTTGATTACACTTCCGGAAATTAAATATGTAAATTTAGCTCAAAGAGGGTTGGATATTAAATTTTGGAAAAAATTCCAAGGCATGAAATTTTGTGGTTCCTAAGAATTAGTAGTGAAAGTCTCTAAATATAAAAAACTTCTTAGGAAAGAATGAAACTACATGAAGAATTTAGTAGGCAATTATGTTATTGAGACGAATTCTTAAGATTCAATAGTAATTGAAGTAACATCCCTAAAACTTGTGTTTGCCACTTTTGGAGCATAAATCCCTGGAAGTAAAAAGAAAAATGCATGCTTCATCCACCCAAGTTCATTACACTTTTGACACCTCCAAAATAAAAGGGATCTTTGATTATTTGTTGCAAGAAAAATTCATCACCCTACTTTCTAAACATATAATTCTAATAAAAGAAGAAATTAGAGGTAGAGATTATTATAAATATCACAATACCTAGAGCCACCTTACTATTTCACGTTTATGTAACTAAATCAACAAGTGAATTCTATTATTCATTAAAGCTTACCAAAATATTCTGACAAATGAATACCTATTCCCTCCAGTGGCAACCATTAATGCCACTAAAAATAACTTATGCCTATTTTAAAATGTAAAAAACAAGTTGAAAATTGTAGAAGATCATTTAGCATTAGCGTCAAATTCAAGAACATGTGTTTTTATTCCTAATTTAGATACTAAATTTTGGAATGGGGGTTAGAGAATTCTTATAATCTAATAAAAAGGTAGAAATTTTAGGGAAAAATCGCCGAACAAAATTTACCCTAGTTTATAAGTAAAGATAGGAACCTTAAATTATGTGTTTTTAATGCAAACAACCTAAATTTGTAGTATACCATCCTAGTATTGGAAGCAAGTAAGAAATCCCAAGAATTTGGTACCCTTAACTTAAATTTGAAAAAGATGGCTTCAATAATAAAGGTTTACTGCTATATTGAGAAAAACAAGCTAGTATTGTTGGAGGAGCCAACTTCAAAAAGTGTAACATCCCGTCACTGATGGGAAGGTTATTTTGGTAAAGTGAGATGGGCTAAGTCTGTACCGCACATTATCGACT
>JANZLD010000006.1:51953666-51972477 GCA_026413575.1 Erythroxylum carthagenense
TGATCATGTGCAAATAAAGTGTAAGTCTAAGTTCAATTAGACAATATGAATCATGAATTGAGAATGAGCATAAGATGTGAATTTATAAAATATACCCGGGATTGTCATTGAGCATGCGTTATACATTACACATATACATGTGTGTAAAACTGAATGTTTATGTGATTGTGCAATTATTAATGTGTGTGTAATATGTGTTTTCCATAATAATGATACAGGATAGAACGTCCCTATTAAAACATTTCTGGATCATGAAAGCTAATGCTAATCTGGAGCGTACTATGAGTAGACCTAGATGGTCTCATTTCATTGTTTGTTTTGTGTGAATTTTGATGTTGATTAACTACTGAATGTCTATATGAATGTGATTAATTATGTTGGTTTTCTGACAGGAGGTCCGATGATTGTGATGCTTGGTTGAGACATTGAAGTGTTGCTTGTATGTGAATGAGATGAACTAAATGTACATAATTTTGATGATAAATGTGTTTTGAATAAGCATTTGCATGTAAGTGAAAATGTGATTCTCAACTTAATGTTGAATGCTAGACTAAGGTCCGATGATATGGGAATGTGATTGAATGGCATCATGCAAATGTGATTGATGCATTTCATTTCATGAATGTATGAAACATAATGGCAGTTGTAACCAGAGTAGCCACCGATCAGAGCTTAAAGCTCAACGAGTAAAAAAGAGCCTCAAGCTCAAAAGTAATTCAGAGCCTCAGAGTCAACGTTTAATGAGCCCTATATGGGACAGTTATCAATGAGCCCTATATGGGACAATTATCAATGAGCCCTATATGGGATAGTTTAGGCACTCGGACACAATAAAATAATAAATGGAAAGTGGGTCTCATGCACACTGCATATGCATATTATGAATGATTAAATTGTATTGAATTTGAAATGTGAAGTGATGTGAATGTGATTTATGTGTTATGTGACTGGGTGAGCCATCAATGATGGTCACTCATTGAGTTCACAAAACTCACCCAAAATTTACAAATATTTTTCAGGATCAGAAGAATATCTCATTAGGCAAACGGGAATATACCTTTAGCCTACAAGTAAGCGTTAAAATTTATAAATATTTCTTAGGATCAGAAGAATACCCTATTAGACAAACGAGAATATACCTTCAGCATACAAGTAAGGGTTAGAGGTCGGGATCAATTCGAGTTTGCAATTTTATCTTCTTATTTTTGTATCAAATTGAGTCTTCTACAATTGTGGTAATTTGTGTAACTGAGTATTTCTGGTTGTAAGAACTTTCCAAGTGTAAAGGTTTGTAAATGACTTGAAATGTAATCAATTTACGACTACAAGTATTTTTTTTATATATTTGAAATGGGCCCAAATGGCTATTAAAATTCTATTGATTGTATTGTTATGAATGAAAAAGTTTACAAATAAAGTGGGCCCGATTTGGTTATCGATTTCCGCATAATATGTTTGTTGTTGTTTCAAAAAAAATTATACCGATTTTTGAATAATTGAGTACTCTAGCATGTCACCCTTGCGGGGCACGAACTCATATATCACCCAAGATATTAGACACGTATCTTGCAGGAGTGGGGTGCTACACATTGCATTAAGGGTTCCTATCATACTGATACACATATAAATGCACTTCTCTCAATATCTCATGCAACCTCTCTACTATATCAAAGATACTTCTCATAATTCACTTATTGCCTATTTATACCTACAAACATTGTTCCTAGCAATTAAAAAAATAGTTGATAAAAAACAATTGTAGTTGCTAAAAACTAAATTTAGATATTATGAAAAATTAATCATTACAAACTAGTTGTTACAAGCAATATATCTAATAAAATAAATAAGGAATGTTACTTAAAAAATGAAATATCTTATCTATAAAATAAAAATTTTAAAATAAAAAGTATTGTACAAATTTTATATTAATTAAGAACTTTGATGAACATTTTAAAGTGTGATACATATCCTAAAATATTTATTTATGATAAGAAAATGCATATTCTAATAAATTTTTCTGCAGTACTCTAACTGTAAGCTCGATATTCTAGTCAATTTAGAACTTTTTTCATAGCATAAAAAATCATTATTGAAGTACCTTGTACTTTAGTTTATTTTTATGTGGGTATAATTCATTATTTTCCTTTTATCAATATAAACTATAAAAGGATTGTTTGTTTTAAAGAGTCTTTTCCATTTCCATTAACTTGAAAACACTAAAAGAAAAATAAAACAAAAAGGGGCAATTTAAACCCTAATATTTACACCAAATTTTAACTTAAATGCCAATGTTTTGAAATGTTTAAAAAGAAGTTGAATGTTATAAAAAAGTTTAATGTAAATTCTAAATTGACGGAACCCTAACTGTTTGTCAAGATTCCATCAATTTTAACTCAAGTAGAATTTTTTATTATTTATTATGGGCTACTTTTTCCAACTAGACATGCCAACTAGCAAAAGTAGCTTATAAATTTTATCCTCTACCTTCATGAGCACTTATGTTTGTCTCCTCTTTTTATCATGTTACTCTATAGCTTGTTTGTCTAATTATCTAGTTCATAACTTTCCAAACTACTTATAATTTTGAAAACAAATTTGCAACACTCTATTTGTAATGATCCAAATTTTTGTTAAATTAATCATAATGGACAAATAAGGAGAAAAACATATAAAAGTATAAGTTGAGCTTAAAAAAACTTAAGTTCATTTCTCTCTTAAACTCTTTTTCTTAATTATAGGTCACTATTTACTCCTAACTTCCGAAACTCGTACCTTCATCGTTTGACCACCATTTTTGGTGATCTAGGACTAAACAAAAAACTCTCGGGATGTTCTACAAAACCCCTCAACTTATTTCATAAAAAACAACCCAAATTTGGAGGAGTCACGACTAGAAATTTTGCTTCAATTAGGTCAGTCACTGATCTCCTATTTTTAGTCATTTTTGGGCAAAAATAACACCATCATCATGTATGGCAGGAAAGGAGGGAAACCTAACACGAATCAACCCATTTTATTGGTGAATAGAAATGGGTCACCTTTGAGATCTAATCCGTCGATTCTCGCAAACCTGGATAAGTTTTGACGCAAGACTAGTGTTGTTGGATTCCTAGAGGTGAGTTCATCATTTTTGGGTGGGTGGTGAAGATCACTGCTTCTCTAGTGTTGGCATGTGTACCCCACGCTTTAATGGTGGTGGTGATTTTCTGACCAACACAGAAATAACTAAAAATAATTTTAAAATTTCCCAAATATTATGTGAATCAATTTTTATAAAAGTTAAATTCTTCATATTTTGTGAGATAAAAATTTGGAAAGGGTTATGTTGTTATAAAAATGTATGAAATTGATTAAATTGAGTTGTTGATGATTAGAATTGAGAATATTTGGCTATATTTAGTGTAAATAAGGGTTTAAAAATTGGTATCCTTAAATTGTCAATTGGATTATTATAGATTTTTGTGATGTAAATGTGGATTTAATTAGGCATAGATATGTAATTTGGGGATCCAAATTGAGCTATGGTTACTGGTAGATATAGAAATGTATTTTGTTGTAGGATTGACCCTTCTTTTAGATGGGGGATGCTTGTTTTATAGGATAAAATATGTCAAATTTTTAGTAGGCTCCTCGTAAAATATGGCATCGTCATTTTTAAATAAAAAATAGAGGTCTTTATTATTGAGTCATGATCTTATTCTTGAGGTATTTAAAATTGGCTTAAGTTTTAAATCTTAATGGTCAATCCTATTTTTCTTTCTATAGATCAATCAAAATTAGAACCTTCCACTTCGAGGCACTAAGTTCGGGGCAAAGGAGTGCATTCTACTAATAAGTTAATATTCATGGTTATAAACATGCATTAGATTTCATTCTTATATTCAACATGGAAATCACCATCATTATCATATACACACATGATACTTATACATATGGATTGATACATCATATTTTTGTTATGCAATGTTGTGCTTATCTTGATATGTGAAGAAATGGAGGATTGTTGTAGTATGAGCTACCTAGTGTGTATCATAAGGCATTGTGCATAGTGAGTCAATTGTTCAGGTATGGATTTGGGTTAGTATTTGATCCATTGGTGGATCCATTGATTAAGATACGAGACAGTTGGGGTGGTTAGGTCGAGTTTACTCTCGAATGCCAAACTATTTAAGATATATGATAGGTGGTGTGATTGTGATATTTCGGTGGAGCTTGCTCTCAAAAGCAAATCAAGTCGTAGTGAAGCTGTGGAGGTTCGGATGAGTGTGGCTCTCAAACGATAGTCCACTACATTGGACCAAGTGACCGGTGTGGAACAAAAGAGTCCCTATGGCTATAGTCTATAAGTAAGGGGTATGTCATAGGGTCATTCATCAGTCCTCTACTATTATTTGTGATTTATGAATGTGATGATTTTGTGACATGATATTGATATGGAGAATGCATGCATGTTTATGAACAAAATCATTATGTTATGAAATTACATTTGTGGATGTAATACATATATCAATTTGTACATATATATATGTATCATTTAAAATCTTTAGGAGTGCATAACATAACCATAGTATTAATTCACTCAGTGAGGTATAACTCCCTTCAACTGTTTTTTAGGATCTTCTTTTCAGATCTCTTCTAACAAGATACTTCATTGGTCTTCTTCCCCTCAGGCAATTTGATATATGTTTGTTAGTGACCTTTGACTCTAGAGCCATAGTAGTCTTGTATATGTTGGATTTCCCTTGTATTAACTATCTCAACATTGTAGCACATTAATTATTATATATTGTTAAAACTGTTTGATTATTATTAGTATTAATTTGATCATTTTGAAATCTCATCTTTATTATGGATATAAGAATTTGACGAAATTTTAAGATTGCTAAGGATCCAGTAAACCTTAAGTTTACTGTTCCTTTAGTGCTGGTCACGATCCAATGTTGGGTTGTGATAATATTCCACTCTTCATCATGATATTTACGATTTGAATGTTATATATCATCTTTCTTTCTCTCCAAGATTTTTTCTCCTCTCTTCGTCTTTGAGATATTTTGATCATGCATAGGTGTATAAGTGTTGCTAATTACATAAATTACACGTAGCTTAAGTATTCTTCTACACACAAATTAAACAATTTATTGTCTTTTTGGATCATTCTAAGAGATCAATTACTAAATGTAAAACTTGACATTTACTGAATGTAAAACTTGACATAGTTTTAACTGTTTTACATTCCTAAAATGTTGAGTTGGATGTGTTGTTTCTGGTGGATATGCTTGTTTGACATACACATTCACATAGGTCTTATTCTCTTTGAGTGCCATTTTGAAGTTAGGTTTCTTGTCAGTTTTGAATCAAATTTGTAAACCATGAATTTTGGACATTGTATTATTAAATTTTTTAGAAATTCAATTAATAAAGGTGGTTTTGGTCTTGATTTAGGAATTCAAAGAGCCATTTTCAGGGTTACATTAGAGTTTCCTCCAACTATTTGGAAATAAAAGTTTGGATAATGCATGTTGACTTAATTTAAGTTCATAAATTTTTGGTTTTGATCCTAGGTTTATTTAGGAAATTCATAGCTGAATAATTATGTACACTTGCTTTATAGGTCCTAAGCTATAAATTTAAAGTTAATCCCTATGCATAATCTTACATACAATAGTTAAAGATAGGTAACTAAGTATGTTAACAACCTATAGGTGAAATATTTTTGCCATTATTATATCCATTCCATTGGATTCTCTTTTATGTGTTTTTCCAAATATTATAGTTATTTTTGTCTTCCAAATCCTTTAAATATTTAGTCTTAACTAAATCATTTTAGTTTAGAAATCACTTTGAGGAAAACAGTTCCTATATTGAAAAATGTTGTTTAACTTGCTGCTTTGTAAACTCTTTTGAATGTTTGCTTATGGATTTTGCAATATCTAGTAGTTCCTATTATTATAATGTTAAAGGACTTTGTGGAGAAAAGATAATCTACGGAGAAGAATTTTCAGGATTTCCAAATTATCTAGTTAGTGTGCTATATTATTGATTTAAAATTCAATTACAATTATTAGTTTAAAATTTGTATTCATATATTTAATATTGTACATATTACAAGTTGGTAACTGTAAATTTTTTAATGGTATGAGAAATAATTTCCTAGGAAGGTTGTTCATGTTAATTAAAAATTAAAGAAAGATATATTTATACTAAAGGAGGCTGAAATAAGGAGAATTGTAATTTAATTAAAGGAACTTGATAAGTAACTAAAAAATATGAAGCAAGATATTGGGATATTGGTTAAAGAGAAGAAAGAGTTGAGGTTTATGTTATTCAACATGTAATATGAGTGCTGATCTCTACTCTATAGATCTTATAGGTAAGTGCACCTATCGAACTATAGTATAATGTCATTAACTATTGAGTGTCAATCACAAAAGGGCTACAAGTACTAGTAATAACCCCTTTTCTAATATCTAACAAACAAATAGGATGATAATTTAATTAAAACTAAGCTAAACTTTAATTCTACATAACAATAAACTGGAAAGCAGATAACATTAAGATTAATCATTATCAAATAACTAGTACCTAGGTAATGAATTCCCTTAATATTCTCAATCCATTTTCATACAATTCAATTATTGATAATTGGAATTTCCTATATTATGTTAACATCTTTCTCAAGACTATTAATAACTAATCCTTGGTTGGTTAACTAAAAACTCTTTCCAGTTAAAACCCCTAAAATTACATAACTTGATTTATAAAGTTCACTACTAGGTTTGACCCTAATTTAGTGGATTTATATTGATATATCTTTAGGTTTATATACAAATACTTCTAATTATGATAGTTATATCATACAAAAGGATTTCTCAATCTCAGACATATCAAATTATACATTGAACTGATCCCAGACATATTAATTCGAGAATAAAACACGTAATTGAATTGTCATGAATCAATAAATAAATCAAATTGTATTAAATAAAAGATCAAATCATAATGTCCATCCTAACTTAGGATTCATGATACCTGGGCACTAAACAAACTTTTTCATAAGCATAAAAAACAAAACAAACATCAAAATTTCAAAAGAATAATTAAAAAAGAAAAGAATCCATAAGATTTATATATATATATCCCCTTTTTATCTAATGTAATCTGTAACACCGGACTTTCTGAGCCCTTTTGTGTTGTTTAATATTTGGAGATACTACTGTATATTGATATATACATGGTTGTATATGAGTTCAAAGATGTATTTAAATCCTTTGGGTACATACGCCAGTGATATATAATGTTATGTGCCCTTACTTGAACTTAGAGTTCATCAGTAAGCAGAATCTTAGAGATTTCCGACATATGAGCTTTTAAGTGTGTAAAATCGAGTCCATTGGATGGATATGGCCATGGTGGTAAAATTAAATGTGTTCTAATGCCTTAGAGGTGATTATACATGATTTATAGACTTAACGGACACTTAGAAAGCTATATTGGAAAAGTTGATGTATATAAGGGCTTATTTGCAAATTGTTAAAAGTTAGAGGACTTAATTGTAATTTTTCAATTCTTGGAGGACCAATTCATAATTTTATAAAATTAAGGGGCTTATTTATAATTTTCAAAAATCTGGGGACCAAAATGAAAATAAAATTTTTGGTGATTCCCAATTTTTGGGCTTAATTGCAAATTTAGGAAAATTTGGAAAGTATAATAGTAATTTCACATAACTAAAGGCAACAAGGTAAATTCACCATGTTTGGTCAAAGAAGAGTCAAATTTCTAGACTCTTCTTAGGTGTGGCCGTGCACTCCGTTTTGAAGACTTAAAACATGTTCTTTTAATTAAAAGAGAGGAGAAAGAAGGAGAAGAGAGGAAAGAGAAGAAGTTTTGGCCATCACCAAAATTCACCCTTCGTTTTGATTTTTCAACTCAAACCAAGATGTTCTAAGCTAATTTTGGGTTAAGGAACTCAACTCTATCATTAGATTTGAGAAATTTTCAAAGGATTGGAAGATATCACTAAAAGAAGGTTTAGGTAAATTTTGTTTCATCTCTCTCTACATTAGGATTTTGAGTTTGGTGTTAAGATATGTTGATCTCCATGCTTGATTATGCATGAAACATGGTTTAGATGAATGAAACATGTCATGGAGAGGGTTTTTTAAGTCAAAACTGAAATTGTCCCCTTTAGGTGAAACTTTGTGAAATTTTGAATATCTTTTGAAATTGATTGTTTAAATGAACTCTATGATGTTAATTGTGTATGTATGAGGTGAATTGATGATAAAAAATGAGGAAGAAGTACATTAGAAGGAGGCTTTCAAGTTTATGCCTTTAGGTGTTTGACAAAATGCCTAAGTGAATTTGACTTAGTATTTAAGGATTTTGATGGTGTGCATTGGGAAAAGGATTTCATGTTTACTTAGAGTAAACTTGAATTGTTGCTTAGACTGACAAGTAAAGGCCTAATGTGTTTGGATAAAGAGGGGCTTAATTATGTTTTGAAATAAGTACTAGATTAAAGGCATTAAATGCCTTAGAAAATGCAAAAGAAAAACTAAGCTGGATAGTAGGGAAGTAACCACGTGAGAATTAAAATGTTGAATCCTATAGTTCAAAGGGAATGATATTGTGTTTTATACACTTATGTGATGGTGTATAATTATAAAATTTATGTTAAATAGTAATTTCATTGTACATTGTATGTCCTTTATGTATAAAGGCTCGGGAGCTAGGAATCAAGGAACCCGTACCTAGGATTGTTGAAGCTAAGCGAGTGTATACCTTCTTTTGAGATGAGTTGGGAAACCATATTTCTCATATGGAATTAGATCACTCTAAGGCATGTATGATGACTTGTAAGTGAATTTTGGACCTAGGTAATGCATAGTAGAATTTAATCTCCAATAGATGCTAGTATATTTGTTTATTTAATAAACAATATGGTTTTGAATAACTTTTTACTATTAGAGTACAACTTATGTTTTTATTTTATATTTTGAGAAATGATATTGTTTTCAACAAACCTGTACTCAAAGTGTAAAAGAATAATGTTTTATTTTCTGAAACTATGTTTTTGAACAACTTTCACTTAGAGTGCAAAAGATGACTGCTATGGCCTGAAATAATGTTTTCAAACTTACTTATGCATAGATGAGTCATATATGCTATGTGTATGTTTTCTCTTTTGGCTTAGAGCCACAGCATGGTTTCATTTTAACGGTTTGACCGATAAATAAAGGTATGATGCCTTACTTGATTTTTGGTACTTAAATGTTGCATATGATTTTTATGATTGGTGAGGAAACGATTGGCTAATCGTGTGCTGGGCATAACTGATTAAGCGACCCCCGTATCCTTGACGCTAGTACATGAAAGTCGAATCGCCGTATCGACACTTTTCTACACTCGCGGGTGATTTCACACCTAAGGTCTAGACACCGACGAGGTCATCACCTAGGGTCATGATGCTCTTATCGATTGTAGTCCGGACTCACCACGGATGAAAGTCGAGCCAACACCGATAATCGGTGGGTGTGCACATTAGTTTAGCTAACTAGTGGTGTCACACATGATTGTTTTGGCTTATTCTGATATTTATTTTCTGACAAAATTTGATTTATACATTTGATGTTTTTATGCATTTGTATACTAGAACTGGAACTTATGCTCACCAGATGGGTGATTAATAGGATGGACCTATGTGGTTCCTAACTATTATATGATGAGGCATAGGCTAGGCCTATGTGTTTTTATGTCATGTATATTTACTTCATAGGTCATCTACACCATCTTGGTATGATCAAATTCTATTTGTGTTATATGTTATTCCTACTCACTAAGTACCTAGTGTACTCACCCCTCCGCTTTCTAACCATGCAGGTTAATTTAGTGAGTTTGAAGCTCTGAGTAGACCATGGAGTCTTTTGACATTTTCGGAATATTACCACACGTGGGTAGTTTCTTAGTTTTTATTTTTATCGTCTAGTAGCTCATGAATTATGTTTATGTAGATACACTTTATGATTTTGTGAGTTAACTTTTGATTGCCTTGGTTTTTGTAAAAGATTTTATGTATGAACTATTGATACTGTTGTTGAGATTACCTGGAGTTGAAACTGCCTTGAGTGGACTAAAGAGTCCTGAAGTTGTGGTTGGATATGCGTATAGAAGTGTGTTTGAAATCTTTGCAGGTTTTGAGAATTTTAAAAAATACAGTCATTGTGTTGCCCAAATTTTTTTATAAAAAAAGATAGTCGGTTAGCCTTACATAATCGGATTAAGGATACTGCGAGTGTCCTTAGCCCGAATATGCGGTGGTTGTCATGGGCCCAATGTGGTACCAGGTCGTGACATAATCCCCTTAAAATTTTGACGAAAAGTTGTTCTCTATTGAATCTTTAAATTAATCCTCATGTTTTCTATCATCCTAGTTTTAAAATTGTATCTTAAACTCTAGCTTTATCTCTAATTGCTTCTCCTTCATCTCCTCTTCATAGTTTGATTATATAGGATGAAATTAGGGTTTTTAAATTATACATGGCTGTGTGAGTGATTGTGTATCTCTAAACCACTTTAGAATTGCAAATTTACACATTTATAGGAGGTTACACGAGTATGAGACACGACCATATATGACTTACATGGGTGAGTACCTTTAAAGGGCTCCCATTCTTCTGTTTTCTACCCCAATTTCTCATGACTTTCCCTCTGAATCTATAAAGGCAATTAAGACCTAAGAACACACGAGAAACAAAATAAGAACCAAAAATCACATAAAACGATAAGATAACAACCAAAACATACTAAATATTTGAACAAAAACCTAGTTCATTAAATGTTTATCAATATAATTGTAGGACATTTTAATTTTTGTTTCATTTTCCATGTTCTATGTTATTAAGAAAATGGATTTAGTATTAAGCTAATATGTTCATGTTCATATTTCATTAAGCAAATGACTAGTATTAATCTCCTTATGCTTCTTATTATTGAATATAAATTATACAAAATCTTATTTTGAATATCTTTTATTCTCTATGTAATTACATAGTCATTGGCAAAAAGGGTATTTTGAATCATAGCTTCATGATATGAATCATAGTTCCACCATATAAGTCATCTATTTTTACAGAGTTAAACTAACTTTCTTAGTTATAGTTTAACTAATTGATATAAAAATGAACATGTCACATAAGCGTGACAACACCTATCATGTAAGCATGACCATCTTACACCAACTTCTTAAGGAAATAAACTACATAAATATACGCAACATAAGGGGAAAAAAAGGGTATATTTAACCTCCTTGATGAATGAGTCTTAGACAAACATCAATTTTTATGAGACATGATAAACTTATTCCTTTACTTGGTTTATGAAATAAGCCAAACATCTAAATCAATAGATAAGAGTGGTATGAACTAACTTCATGACTTAATATTTTCCACTTTCATAATAAGACATACTATAAGATACATCCCTCCATCTCCACTGCTTCCAAATGCATTGATTATTTACCTTTAAAACTTCTATCTTCAAAAAATACGATCCATCCCAAATATGGGCTTTAATTGTCTTCATCATGCTTTCACAGTTGTAAAACAAATATATAACCTCTTGAATTGCAACAACAAAGTTTGTTGATTCCTTAATAGTTTCAGTTTCGCGGTTAAATTAGCATTGTTGACTTTTAACTATTATAGATATTACCTTAAAGATTGTAATATTCATTAACATAGTCTAATGCTATCTCTTTCGTTAAGTTCCTTTTGACAGCCTTACACATACTTGAATTTACAAATCTATTCAATTTTCAATACATTCTTCAATGATTTTATTAGTATTTATGGTAGGCTCTTCCAAAATTATGTCTCCCAAGTATCCACTTAAAAAGTTAGCCATCACCATATTAGGCTTGCTAGTTATGAAACATGTACTCATGTCTACATGTCTTGATTTTGAAACACTTATCCACATCACCATATATTGCATATAGCGCCCACTTGAATCCTTCAATGCATCCAATTTTAATCAACTTAGACTCACTTTTTTCCATCTAAAATAAATTATATTGCTATTGAATAATCAATAATAACATCTTTAAATTCTTTGACATTTTCAAATTCCATACCCAATGCCCACCATTATGTTCCACCACTTGATTGATGTCTAACACTTTCAGTAAGCCTTCTTATTTCATCTTCAAGCTGTAAGCCTTCTTATTGCATCTTCAAGCTCCTCTCCACTAGATACTCATCATTATCAAGGAAACTTCTATAATTAGTATAATCAATCTCTATTGGTTTATGAGCATCTAGAATTGATACATCATATTTATCTTACCCTCCTTTAACTTCATTATGATCTTATGTGAAGCAACACCCCTAATCTAATTATGTCATTGTTATCATCATTTTTAACATTACTTCCTTCTTTATGACTGTCAACATATTTAACATATTCATTCTTATAAATACTCTTTCCATTTTTTCTATCAAACACAACATCTCCATCTGACATTACATAGGTACATAATAATTTCTAATTATAGCCAAAACTTCTTTAAAAAATCAAAGCATTTTGCTTATATATAGTATACACCTCAACTATCTCATATATTTTCAAAAGGTTAATTAACCTTATATAACTTCATTAAATTTAATGAGTCTTAAAGAATAATTAAATCTAAACCTAGAACTTTGTAATAGGTCTTATCAACTTGTTGGTCCCTAACTTTCTCCTGCATTTCACAAATTTATCTATAGTTGATAAAATCAATGTCAACATATATATACATACATACATATATATATATCTTGAAGATCCTCTCTTATAATTCGACTTAAGATTTGACTTAAAGTGTCCACTATAATATAACTTCAAGTTTATATATTAAGACATTATTACTTTGAAAGTGTAAATGCATAAGCTTTATTAAACATCAAATATCATTATGCACACATTTTAATAAATTAGGCACACAAAAGTTAAGTTATATATAAAATCTTTCTACTGCATTTTACTTTCTAAGTAATCCCAACACATAATGTTGTAATCTTACATTGAAGAACAAAGATTAAAACCTTGGTTCAAAATTTTTTATTATATTTTGTTTATACCACTATTATATAACTGAACCAAACTAGTGAACTAATAAACTTACAAATTGTGGAATTGCTTGCCAGAAGGTGCAAACTATAAAACTGCTAAATTTTTGTATAAGGCTTTGTTACAAATCTTATGCCAAGTGCAACTGTTATGTCATATATTAAAATGGAGATATATGAACCACTAAGTTTCAAAACATGATTCTTACATGACTATGCATTTGCTACACAAGTTACTAAGTAATATTTAATATTAATACTCGAGCTAGTTTTACTTTGACATTTTTTTAATATTATATTTTTCTTAGAAGATATAATTGTTAACTTACAAGTAATTAAGGAAGATAATTAATCTCCTATTATCAATTATGACAATGTTATAAAATAAAATATCGGGGTTATTGACTGATGAATGTTTACACCTAACATAAAAGAATAGAGAAAAGAGGAAAACTTAAGTAACTAACCAACATTATTAAGGCCAAAAATATAAACACCATCTAGCAACATCAACACATCCTCCAAACCCTAACCGATGTCCAAGATTGATCATGCATAGGCTCATTCTCTCTGCTTCTAATAACTACTTCCTCTACAACCCAAAATCAAACATGAAGGCATTCTCATCTTCAAAGACTAAAACGAAGTAGCCACATTTGTTATCGGAAATCTGAACTTTACCTTTGTTGTGTTATATATTACGATGGAGCATTTTAATGATACAAAAATAAATTACAAGAATAGTTATGAAATAAATAACACTTGTTTTCAAATTTGGTCTCCCTTTTTTTGTATTAAAAGGTCAAGGATATTGCTTATGTACCTAATGGAGGCACGGATGGATGATGTAGTTTCAAATTTATGTATACTTTACAAAGATCTTTATAAGATGGGATAATTTATTTATACACATTAGAAGAATCATACAAACACTAAATTAAATAAACCAAATACATGATGTTTGTGCGTCAATATTTAGGTCACAATAAGGATAAATAGAAAAAATTAAACCACACACACACACATTACACTACCGGCAAGTTTGGGATCGCATGCATGCATAAACATAGTTACTTGTATGTATCTCTCAAGAATACATACGGATCATAGCGTCCCTTAGCCTAGAAAATGGGGAAATATATATATATCGATTAACAGTGACTTAATTAGTGCAAGCCCCAAGAAGAGTTGTCAATCTGCATCCGATCGAGCTCTATAAACTAAACAAAGAAAGAGAAAGGTGACGGGGACCACGTTGGAGACAAAGAGACGACACCCAAAATTCAACACCCAAAGCCTCGTGATGAAGAGAACAGATTCTTTCACATAATTTACAAAATTAAAAATTTCTTTCAGGAGAAACTAAAGTAATAGAAAGTTTAGACAGCTCGCCAGTGCCGCGAAACCAGTTGGAAGGGTGTTGTTGGGCACCGGATCTCCTAACTCATTTTCTCTAACTTATTTATTTATTATTAAACTTGTAGCTAATAATAATTGGCACATGATACGGACTTTGTAAATGAAACCGACGATTCGGGAGGTGTTGTTGTCGGTTAGCAAGTGCCCATATTGTCTGCGACTTAATTGATGTGCTTGTCTTTACCTGAGTAATTGTTATTCCAATCCTATTAAATTCCTTGTCAAAGTAGGAACTAGGTAGACTTGGTCAGAGTTGATGTGTTACATTTTGCCCGCTCATGGACGATTTTGTAATTTCCTGAGGTCATAATGAGGAAGTTGAATTGAATTCGAATACGTAAATCAATTATTTTTGGACTTTAACGAATCAACCCAAGGTGAAAATCTTTGAAACGTTTGGATAACTCAAAGAGTAAATGGGTAGAGAGATCCATTGGTTTAATCAAATTCCATTATATATAACTTTCCCATCCGGAATGTACTTTACAATATTGTACATTTTTTGTTTTATATATATATTCAGCAAAAATAATAATAATAGTCAGTAAAAATCTTACTATATTAAGTTTGACGAAATTTAATAATACATTAAATGACTTACAAGAGAAAAGAAAAAGAAGAATAAAATTTATAATATACTCGTGTTTGTATAAAACTCTAGTCACACACTCGCTACTCTACTCTCTTTCTCCTTGACTCTTTGTGGCTGGACGCAAAAGAAATGGAGAGAGAGGAACACAGGCAGACTCTGAATTCTCCTTTGATTGGAATCGCATGTGAAGGTGATACTGATGGTTTCGGAAATAGAGAGAGAAGCTATGGAAGTGAGATTAGAAGAAAGGAGATAATTGATGAAGTCAAGAAGCAGCTATGGCTTGCAGGGCCACTAGTAGCTGTGAGCCTATTGCAGTATTGTTTGCAGATGATATCTGTAATGTTCGTGGGTCATCTAGGAGAGTTGAGCCTTTCTGGAGCTTCGATGGCCACTTCCTTTGCTTCTGTCACAGGTTTTAGCTTGCTGGTAAGCTATACACATGTGTTTCATTTATGGAAATAGAAGAGGATAGTAGTGAAGAGCATAGATTACACAAATGAAACATAAATATATCCTCCTCTTTGATTTCCTTACGCATATGAAACGAAAGAGAACTTATACAAGGTGGTTTTAACATTTCTTACTTTCAACTATTTTCACATCCTTTCTAAGTTCTTATCCATCGAGTCCAGTCATTTAGTTGGAGTGGTCACCATATGTGTGTGTTGTATGCACAAACTTGTTTGTTTCCAGGTAATTGTCTGAAAAATTCACATAACTAATGTATGGGATTGTCTTGCTTGAACTGGAAAATGTTTTCTTAGTTAAAATTTTTCTCATGTCATTTATTTTCCAGCCGCCTAGTTTGACCAAACTTGCTTGATTGTTTTGTCTGCTTTGGATGCTGTGGAGTTCCAGTAAGTTGTACTTAGATGACAGTGATAATCGGGACAGGCTATTGTCTAAAGAGCTTACGAATAATTTAAGGAAACGACGACTGTATGGTAAATCATTGCTTTAAAGTCACAAACTTTTTCCTCATAATTTAAAAAATATCTTAATTTAAAATTTTTATGTGTAAAAGATTCGGTACACGTTTATTTTTTTAATGCAATGACATATTGAAAAAGATCTTATATATCATTCTAAATAATACTAAATTTAACAAGAATTTATACTAAATAGAAACGTTGCATAAGTTTAACAGAAATCTTTTTGATGGATTTAATGAGTTCTTAACTAGCTATTTTTAAATTAAAAATTAGTATAGAATTAAACTTTCTAGCCTTTATATGTAATGGTGTATTTACAGAAGACGGAAGGAAAAATGACAAAACACTTCATATACTGAAAAGGGTACACAATGTGATCAGGGACAACTAGCTCAAACAAAACGACGAAGAAACCATATGCATTCTTTTAGTGTTTCTTTCTATAGCTATTTGGGATATAGAAGGACATGTTTGTTTAAGTGTTCCATTTTCATGAAACAGCTGGGAATGGCAAGTGCTCTCGACACATTTTGTGGTCAATCATACGGAGCAAGACAGCATCATATGTTAGGTATATACACACAAAGAGCAATGCTTGTTCTTTCTCTAGTCAGCATACCGCTTGCTCTCATATGGGCAAATACAAGATCAATTTTAGCGGCTCTGGGACAAGATGAAGACATAGCAATTCAAGCGGGAATATATGCACGCTTCTTCATTCCAACCATCTTTGCGTATGGTCTTCTGCAATGCCTTGTCAAATTCTTGCAGACACAGAACATCGTTTTTCCTATGATGCTTAGCTCTGGAATCACAGCTTTACTTCACCTCCCAGTTTGTTGGATTCTTGTGTTTAAATCTGGACTTGGAATGAGAGGAGCTGCTTTGGCAAACTGCTTTTCCTATTGGCTCAATGTATTGTTGTTGGCACTTTATATCAAGTTTTCTTCTCTGTGTACAAAGACTTGGACCGGCTTTTCCAAGGAAGCCTTGCATAACATTCCCAGTTTTCTGAAGCTTGCAATTCCTTCAGCTGTTATGGTTTGGTAAATATCTCTTCGAGTTAACTATAATGTCATGTGATCCCCTCAATGTAGCTCATTTTGAATTTTCTGCGTGACTTCCAACAGCTTGGAGATGTGGTCATTCGAGATGATGGTTCTTCTATCCGGTCTTCTCCCCAACCCAAAATTGGAAACATCAGTGCTCTCCATTTGGTTAGTTTTTACTTTTTATAGCCATGTTTCGTTTAACCCTTGACTCTTGAGAATATTCTGAAAAAGAAAAAATGTTTGCAGCCTTACTACAGGTGCAACAGTTTGGATGATTCCTTATGGGTTGAGTAATGCTGCGAGGTGTGTTGATGCTCCTTCTTTGACATTTAGAATAAACTTTGCACTGAAATCCACTATCTACATTTGATATGTATAGCACTCGGGTCTCAAATGAATTAGGAGCGGGGAATTATAGTCGGGCACGCTTAGCCATATATGCCGTCCTTGTCTTGGCGATTACTGAGGGGATTTTGGTGGGCTCAGTGCTGATAGCAATTCGAAATATATGGGGCCTTGCGTTTAGCAATGAAGCACAGGTGACCGAATATGTAGCAGCCATGTTACCTTTAATTGCAGGATCCAATCTCCTAGATGGACTCCAAAGCGTTCTTTCAGGTTCACCAATATTGTTCTCATATCTTCTTTTCATGTTTAACCACGAATTCTATTACCTTTTAATGATCCTCTCAACCATTAGGCATTGCTAGGGGATGTGGTTGGCAGAAGATTGGTGCATTTATCAATCTTGGATCCTATTATTTGGTGGGAGTTCCTTCAGGAATTTTAATGGCATTTGTGCTCCATATTGGTGGGAGAGTAAGTATTCATATAATACTTTCCTTTTTTTCTTTTTTTTTTCTTTCTTAATCTCTTTGAAATGTCGGCATAGGGACTATGGCTGGGGATCATCTGTGCACTTGCTGTCCAAGCATTATCTCTTCTTATAATTACCTTCCGCGCCAAATGGGAAGAAGAAGTGAGATGTTGTCTTCCCTCTCTTTGATTCATCAGATTTATTTAATTCACATTCTTTTCTAATTATCTATGTATTCTTTCAGGCCCAGAAGGCCACCAAGAGAGTCTTTGAAGCCACAATTCCTACAGAGATAGTCGCATGAAGATGAATTAATGGCAGTATTGCAAAAGTCAATCTGACACCATACATACTGCCCAACTTCATGTTGGGACCAGGAAAAGATCCAACGGGAGGAATGCGTCCATATAATTCTCTAATTAAAATAAATGCTTATCAGTAATTTCTGTTCAAACAGTTATTAGCAAGATTGATAATACAAAAAAAGAAAAAGTTTTCTTTAGTCAAGTTTTGGGCAATGTAGTATTTGCTTATATTGACGAACGACACTGATAAATTATGTTTTTTAAACCTTAAAAAAGAGGAATGTGACGTAGTGACGGAAGAAAAATAAAATTGAATTATGGAAAAGAAAAAAGTGGAATGTAATTATTGAAAAAAGGAAATGACAAAAAGAAGAAGAGGTTTATCACGCCAACAAAGGGACAGGCGAGATAGTTTATAAGTTTTAGCTCCTTATGTTAGAAATACATGTTAGTGGACTACTATAATCACAACTTAATTCCATGTGCCTAACCACAAATTGAATTACCTAATGTACATTTAATAACCATAATGGGATGGTTAAGTTGCTAATTGCATTTGAGGCACATGGTAGTACCCTAATT
>JANZLD010000006.1:52008410-52026244 GCA_026413575.1 Erythroxylum carthagenense
GCCCACCTTACCCTTCCTTTAATGCCTTAGTGGCTTTAACCTTAAGTAAACTACCCAAAATACCCCTTTATGCTTTCTTACCACTTTTAATTCAACTAACCCATGAAATAAATTCTACTAACATAGACATAAATAAAAAAAAATTAACTCCCAAAAATTCACCTATCCAAATCTCATAATTATATAAATCATGCTTAACTCAAAAAACATTTGGGGGCCAACACAATTAATGAAGAAGATGCACAATTCATAGTGAGTTGAGCACCCCGGAGTTGAATGGATGTAGCGCTCCTTTCTCAATCTTACTATTGTCCAAAAATGGAGAACGACATTCAAGTATATGTCAAATTTGTCTTGTTTGTTAATTGGATAAACATAAAAGGAAGAAAGAAGCAGGTTTGTTACAGCCCTTGCCAATTCGTGAAAAAACCATAGATGTATGTTTCGATGGACTTTATTAGCAGGTTCCCAAAGGTGGACGATATGACTTCAATCATGGTGGTGGTTGATATATTTTTCAAGTATGCGATCTTTATGCCAACTCCAGCTTCGTGTCTCTCAGATGTTGCTGTAGAGCTTTTCTACAAAAATGTGGTGAAACATTTTGGAGTTTCGGTGGATATAGTAAATGATCGAGATGTCCGATTTACCAACCAATTTTGGATGTCTCTCTTTAACATGATGGGTGTGAATTGAAGTTCGCAACTGCGAATAACTCATAAACTAATGGCCAAACATAAAGGATCAATGACTTATTAGAGAAATACTTGCGACATTATGTAAGTACAAGTCAACAAAATTGGATAAGTTTACTTAATATTACACAGTTTTGTTATAACTTGCACAAATCCTCAGCAATAGAGAAAATTCCTTTTGAAGTTGTTCTAGGATAACAACTGCTCACTCCTCTCAAGATTATCAACAAATGTCAGGAGGAAAATGTCCAACTGCTTATCGTTTTGTGAAGGAAATGCAAGAATTGTTGGATGAAGCAAGGGATAGTATTCACAAAGCTTCCAAACTGACGAAGAAATATGCATATTAAAGGAGAAAACCGCTTGATTTTGACATCGGGAATAAGCTACTTCTCAAAATTACTTCCCAAATTTGGAAGAAGATTAGTAGCAAACAGGTGCATCGAGGGTTGGTGCCAAATTATGATAAGCCATTTGAGATACTTGTAAATGTGGAAAATATAGTTTATTGCCTCAAGTTACCTGAGCATTTAAAGATACAACCTACTTTTCATATGAGTTTCCTTAAACCATATCATGAAGACTCAATAGATCCCATGAGTCAAGTAAAGAGAACTCCACCAGTGGTAAAGAAACAATTCGATGAGTAAATTGAGAAGATTTTGGATCATCGAATATTGAGGCAACACAAGAAGAATCGAAAGACAGAGTTCCTAATTCAGTGGAAGAATAAATCATTCTCGGAAGCTACTTAGGAGAAAGACACAACCATGTGGTAGTTTGAAGACTAGGTAACTGACTGCCTTTAATTTGTTCTGACGAGGGCGTCGGGTTCATCTAGTAGGGGTTGTTTGTTAGTCTCTTAACATTGCTGGACCTTTTTTGCTTGCATTGGTGAGCCTTGGCCAACATATAGCATGGATTAGGCATGAGGAAACCATGTCAAAGAAACCAATGTAACTTAACCAAGTAAAGATCAAGCATGATTTGAGTTGCGATGACTGTTGGACATTGATTAACTTGGTGGTTAGGGTGAGTTGGACTTACCTAAGATGTCTTTGGTGGGACTAAGGACGAAATGGTGTTCGAATGATAGATCATGAGCAAACGGACCAGACCATGGGTGTGCATTGGTCGAACCACGCACGATTGTCTAAAATCTTGGCTAATGTTCACCTTTGTATGAAGATCATATATGATGTGACAAAGTTAGTAGGATGAATCATCAAAAAAAGTAGGATGATGTTGCAAAGAACATGGATGAGGTGTCTTGTAAGTATTTACACATATTGCTTTAACTTAAGAGAGAGATAGTGAAAAGTTATGTAAACCACTTACTAAAGTAGTACCGAAAGTAGTTGAGGATGTCAACTATCAAGTAAGTTAGTGGCTTAGTGGCTTTAAGGCCACTTTCTTGTATTATTTCCCAACAAGTCTTCTAAAGCCTATAAATAACTCATTTGAGCAAATGTTCATTCATTAGAGAGAGTTGAAGCTTTGTATTCTTTGTATCAATTGTGAGTAATACAAAGGTGACAATTTTGTTGTAAATTTGTGTGTGTCTTTCTCTTCTTATTACTATCTGTTCTAGTGTGTAGGTTAAGTGCATTTCGTAGATTTACTTTGCCTTTGTGAGAAATACTTTAAACACAAGAGATTTAGTAAGGTTGAATTGAATTGTGAGAGTTCAACTACTATATTTAGACTTTGGCGCATTTTGTGATTGAATTTGGAATTCTTTACAAAGTCTTTTTATATCTAAGCTTGTGGAGTATACGACAAAAAGGTCTTCATCATTCCTATCTGTGGTGTGTGCGTGTGTGAATTAAGGCTTCTCATTTAAACCTTCTTCTCTTTGATAAGACAAATGAAAGTATTAGTTAATGGAGAATCCACAAAATAAGGATAGACATGGTCCGTATGGATATAAAGAAAACGTAGAAAGTATATAAATCGAAAAGAACAGCTTTGTAAATGCGGAAAACTAAAATTCTTTCAAGTACTAAAAAAGTTGTACATTATTTTTACGGTAGAGGTAGAGGTAGATTATTCAAGTTCATCTTAAACACTAGTAACATCAAACTGTACCCGTCATCACATGCTCACACAACCAGGTTTTTCTGCTTGGACAATTTTGGTGGTTCGATAATTCAGCCACTATCTTTTTTTTTTTGAAAAGTAATTCAGCCACTATCTAAACCTCCAAATTCAGCAACTCCTAATACAACCATACCACTTTAGCAACGTCAGAGGAACTCATGACGTGCACAGATATTTGCCCTAGCCATGCAGCATCTAAACCTTCATATCCTCAATGGATTAGGCCTCAAAAAGAAGAAGCTGATGACTGGCTGTCTTCTGGAGCTTTAGTCAACCCTCAGTTCCTATTTACTTACCATATGTGAACAACTGAAATGGCTAATGAGTACATTTAGTATGGAAACTAATCCAGCAAGATTGATATTGATTACTACAATTCCAAAGCAAAGAGAGTCAAAATGAAAAGTAGGTCCAAAGACTTTTTGTGGTATATCTCGAACTCTTTTCAAGAAAAAAGTAGACGGTTCGATGTGTGTGCTTGTGCCTGCCTAATGGACAGAAGAAAAGAGAGAGTGCCTTTACTGTGTTGGAAAGATAAAAAAAGATCACGTCCATCATTAAAGAGAAGGAGGGACAGACGACATGTTTATCGATGGAGAGCCTCACATTAAAAGAATAGGAAGAAAGTGGGGAGGGGACCGAGCAGAGAAAAGACGGGTGCATTTGAGTCACCTTTTATGTTGCACTTGGACAAGCTATTATATTATTACAACGGCAAAGGTTAGAGTAAAAGTTATTTCCGCTTATTTTATATTATTACAACGGTAAAGGTTTCAGGTCAATAATTATCTTATAGTTTTTACCTTTGAAGTAAAAGTTATTTCCCTGTATTTCAATTATTTAATTAGTTAAAAAGCCATATTGGATATTTCCTAACATGTTAGAGGCGTAATGCATTCAAAACTAGATAGCGTAATCTTACCTTCAAAAGATCAATTGTCTTTCCTAATATAATTTTGAACAGTTAACCTTTAGAAAATATTTAAATTAGTAGATGTAGGTTAAACGTGTGGTTTTATAACAAATTCAATTAAAATTAATTTTACTATGTTATTAAATCTTTTTTTTTTTTGTGTTGGTACTAACACGCTCATCACTATACCGTAATAGGTTCTATTTAACCATTGATTTCATCTAAGGATGTAATATAGAGCAGGAGCTAATTAAAGTTTTAAGTAATTTAATATGCGTCAAAACCCCATTTATTTATAATATATGCGTGAGTTTATAAAAAAAAAATCTTCCATATTATTTCTCTTTTCTTTTTTAACGCAATATTTGTTTTCTTTCATTTTTTCACGGCTTAGTCATATTAAAAGAGTAAATACGTCACTATGCCAGAACAATTATATCGCTTAAAAGGAATAATTGCACCACTATTTCAAATAAGTTGTATCACTTTTTTAGTCTAGTTGCATTAATATATTAAAAATAATAATTGAATCTCCAATTCATATTAGTCGCACCATTTGTACTTAATAAAATATCCACAATAAGATTATCTTAGATCATTGTGTCACTCTTCCAAATTAATTGTATAAATTTACAAGAATAGTTGCATTAATTGCACCACTATTTCAAATAAGTTGTATCACTTTTTTAGTCTAGTTGCATTAATATATTAAAAATAATAATTGAATCTCCAATTCATATTAGTCGCACCATTTGTACTTAATAAAATATCCACAATAAGATTATCTTAGATCATTGTGTCACTCTTCCAAATTAATTGTATAAATTTACAAGAATAGTTGCATTACTCTTTATATTAATTACATTATTTATACTTAACGTATCACTCACAACAAAATTATTTCAAATTATTTTTATTAGTCTTTTAAAATAATTACATTAATTTGAAATAACAATTGTATTATTAATATTATAGAAAATTACTTCAGTTATAATTACATCAAGAACAAAACATAAATATAAATTTTGATATAAAATATTTTTATTAAAAAAGGATTGTAATCTATCAATTAATAGTTTAGTGGCTTTCCATTAGAAAATGTATGGGTCAAAATCTTTTTTATCGAAAAATAAATAATTGAGAAAATATTTTTATAAAATATATAGCTCAAATACCTCATTTATAATTTTCACTATAGATTAACAAACTTAATATATAAGTAGGTCACAATTCATCCATAAAAATATACTGTCCAAAATACTATTCTCACAATTTTCAAATATAATGAAAAAATTGCATGTTTGTTAAGAGATAATAACACAGCTCTCTAAACGATATGAGAATATGAAACTTAACAATAAAACAAACACTAAGATTTACGGGAAAAACCCACCAGTGTATAAGGAAAAACTATAGGTCAAATTGGCAAGCAATTCTACTAAACTCAAATAAAGATTTACAAATTGATCTCTCACTCCATCACAACATATTGTCTCACAAAGGTTCAGGATTAAAACCAAAGTTAATGTAACAATAAACAAACTCTCAAACTAATCCTAAAAACAATATATAAAAAAAGATGAGAATACTTCACTACTTTCCCTTCCTCTATTTTTCCTCACTTTCGGAAGTTATGGCTACACTTTTATATAAAACTCACATATTTTTCTCTTTTATATCACGAAACAGGTTTTTCTATACTGTACACGATCACATACATAGTCATGTAAGTGACCATATATTTTCAGCACCGCCTTACTCATAGATGTACACAATCATAGAGAGATACACATTCATTACACATGATTGTGTATGTTGTGAACATAAGTGTATACACGATCATGCATGTCTTTGCTATTCATGTCCTTCACACATTTCCAAAGACTGACACAGTTTATCCATATGGTCGTGTAGGTGAAGACACGGGCGTGAGTGCTAGCACGTTTAATATACATGGTCGTGTAAGTTAAGGACACGAGCATATAGCACCTTATGCTATCGTGACTCCATCAAAAGGGCTTCATCCATCTTTTCTTCACTTATTCGTCATCCCAGGAACCATAAAGGCGTGTATGATCATTGAAAGTCTTAAAATAGGGCCAGACACTCAAAAATCCTCCCTCCATCCCAATTATAAGGAAGACACATTATTCTCTAACATCTAGTTGAGAGACATCCTGGCAATCTTACTACATAGCTCATGTTTGCTTCAAGAAACAACTTTAGTCAATATATTAGCATCATTCATATCAGTATGAATCTTCTACAACATCAATTGTTTCTCCTCAATCACAGACATTAACTGATAATATATGAAATCTATATGCTTTGTGTAGGAATGATATATAGTATTTTTGCTCAGGTCAATAGTACTTTGACTATCACAAAATACTACATAATCTTCTTATTTCACATTTAACTTTTGAAGGAACCTTTTTCATCAGAGCATCTCCTTACAAGCTTTCACTGCAGTTACATACTCTGCTTTAGCTATTGATAAAGCTACTCACTTTTATAGCTTGGATCGTCATAAAATGGCTCCCCCTACAAACTTGAACAGAAAACCTGAACAACAAGATCTCTAACCATATTTGCATTGGTAAAACCTTCTAGAGTTGGCTCACTATCACTAAAATGCAAACTCCACTTTGACTTGCCTCTCAAGTATCTCATAATCCATTTCACTGCTTCCTAGTAAACCTTCCATGGATTTGACAAGAATGTGCTCACTATCCCAATAGCTGTGCAATATCTTAGCCTTGTGCATACTATTGCATACATCAAAGACCCTACTGTAGATGGGTATGGAACAAAGGGTATACCATCTTTCTCCTTTTTTGTTAAGGGGCATTAATGCTTACTCAGCTTGAAGTTAGATGCTAGTGGGGTGCTAATTGGCTTGGCATATTTCATTTTGAACCTTTCTAGCACCTATTCAATATATCTCTCCTTAGACAACCATAATCTTCAACTCTTTCTATCCTGAGTTATCTCTATGCCTAAAATTTACTTTACAAGTCCCAAATCTTCCGTATCAAAAGATTTAGACAAATCCTCCATTAACTTTTGTAATCTTCCAACATTTTAACTCATAATCAATATATCATCAATATATAAAAGAAGAATCATGAAGTTCTCAATTGTGAATTTTTTAATTACACAAAGCATCAACATAAGTTCGTTTGTAACATGATCTATCATAAAAGAATCAAACTTCCAAGGCCACTGCATTGGAGCTTGTTTTAATCTCTATAGGCTTTTCTTCAACTTGCAAATCATATTTTCCTTGTCTTTAACTTTGAAACCTTCTGGTTGCTCCACTTATATTTCCTCTTCCAAATCTCCATGTGCAAAGGTTATTTTAATATCTAATTGTTATAGTTTAAGATCCAAATAGGCAGTTAGACGTAAAACTATTTGATTGAGGTCATCTTGACTATTAGTGAGAAGATTTCATCAAAATCTATACCTTTCTTTTGACTAAACACTTTCACCACTACCCTTGTCTTGTACTTTACCAGCTTGTCACCATATTTGTTTATCTTAAATACCCACTTATTCTTCAATTCCTTTTTAACTTTTGGAAGCTTCACAAGCTTATATGTTTCATTCTTCTTTACAGAATTCATCTTTTCCTTTGTAGCTATGAGTAAGAGATCTATGTCTTCATAAGATGCAACCTCTAGCATATTATTGGGCTACCTCTCAGTAACCAATATGTATTCTAAACTTGGATGCTTTGTAGAAAGCCTTTTCCCCCTTGCCGACCTTCAAAGCTACATATAGTAGTTGTTGAATCCAAATGCTTCCTTTGCTCATTATGCTCAATGACTTCATCTGCAGCATTATCCAATTATGATTCATGTAGCTCATCATTACTAACTGTATTTGATCATCATCAATATGTTTTTCTTCATAAACTTCATCTCCTTCACTTGTAGATTGCTCAATAGTGGAAGAAATTAGCAAAGACTTAACAATGCCATATGATGAGATATTGTGTAATGACTTATCTCCTCTTAGAAGATCAGCACCTCTCTCATGCTCCTGGAATATCACATCTTTACTCCTGACCACCTTTTGCTTCTCTAGGTCATAGAGTCCGAAGCCAAACTTATCACCAGCATATCTAACAAAATTGCAAGGTATCTCTTTTAAGTCAAGCTTCTTTCTCTAATCCTTGAGTACATGTCTATATACCTTACAACCAAAAACTATTAGATGATGATATATAGGATCTTTACCAATCTATCCTCTCTTAGGAACATCAAAATCCAATGAAATTGAGGGAGCTTGATTATTCAATTAACTATAGTTCGAACTACTTCACCCTAAAATTTCTTGGACATTATAGACATTTTGAGCATATAACAAACCTTCTTCATAATTGTTCTATTCATCCTCTCAGCAACATCGTTATACTGTAGAGTCCTAGTTTCTGAATTTTCATATCTAATTCCATACAACGTATAGTAATCTTCAAACACTTTGAAAGTATACCCACCTCCATTATCTATTTGCAGGCACTTTAGCTTCTTCTCAGCTTCCTTTTCTACCATGACATGAACCTTCTAGAAAGTTTTAAATACTTAACTCTTTGAGTTCAACATGTACACTGATGTCTTCCTCAAAGCATCATCAATAAATTTAACAAAATATTTGTTACCTTATAGTGACTCCTCCTTAATAGGGCCATAAACATCTAAATGAACCAACTCTAATATCTCCCACTTCCTTACAGATATTCTCTTGAAAGGGACTCTATGTTGCTTTCCAGCCAGGCAATGATCACAAGGATTAAGCGATTGTATATTCTTAACTAGGATAGAGGATTTACCAGCCAACAATTTTAATTTTTTCTTACTCATGTGTCCCAATTGTCAATACCATAAATTTTGAGATGTTTCTTATTTGATTGTGTATATTTCTCCACCACCACACTCCTTTAAGTGTTTCTTATATAATGAGCAACATAACTCTCCTTGAGCAACAATCATTGTTGCTTTGAACAGTTTCTAATTCCTATCCTTAAAAGTATACTGAAATCCTTCTTGATCCAGCACATTAGCCAATGACAGATTTAGCCTTAAATCAGGGACGTGTTATACATCTCTCAAATTCAGTAAGCATCTAATGTTTTTATAAGCCCGAATATCATCCATACCAAAAATCTTAGCAAAATTTTGATTTCCCATCTTTACGCTCTTGTAGTTTGAGAAGCAGTCCACCTTTGGAACACAATGATAAGAAGATCCTATGTCGATCAACCACTCACAAACTGAATTACTTATGTAGAAGCATTCACTTACTGCAAAACTAAGGACACCTCATAATTCATGCTTAGAGTTGATGCTATTGTATTATTATCATCTTCATTATTCTGATGATCTTGCTTCAGAACTTCTTAATGTGTCGTGACTTATTGCAGTAGTGGCACGTCTTCACATTCTTGTCACCTTTGGCCGTTGATTAATTCTTAAACTTACCACGCAACCTTTTCTTATATTCTTTCCCCTACTTACTGTCATGAAAGCCTACACATTTTCAACTCCCATATTCTTTCATCTAATCTATTCATTGAACATACTTTCTTTAATTACATATAAAAATAGCACACTTTCAGGAGCTGAGTTGCTAATCGTCATAGCCAATGTCTCCCAGCTATCTAATAACAAACTCATCAAGAACAAGGCTTGAAACTTGTCATCAAAATTGATTTTCATTGTATTAAGCTTGTTGATTATATGCTGGAAATCACTTAAATGCTCTGACATAGATTTCCCAACTTTTAGGTTTAAGTTTACGTGTCTTTTAATCAAAGAGGCCTTATTATAAGTAATATTCCTTTCATAAAGTCCTTCTAGCTTTTTCCATAGCTCAACAAGTTCCATTTCTTGAGACCCACAGTTGAATATATTGATATCAATCCATTGTCTAATCATACCTAGGTTTTTCACTTCATCATTTCCTATTCTCTATCTGACATCTTTTCCGGTTTTGAAGGAACATCATCCTGCACATCTTTGTCCACGTCAATCGGATCAAAGATATTCTTGCAATACAAAAGTCCTCCATCATGGGCCTCATGGAGTAGTTTGATGATGTCAACTTAACCATAGAGTTGTTTGCACCTTTTTCTTCACCTTCTATCATGATGACTCCAATACCACTTGTTAGAAGACAATAAGACAACTCTTTAAAAGATTAACCAAATATCAACAAAAAATATTCTTCAACTTTAACCAGGAAATCAGAATGAGAATAATAAACTTAACAATAAGACAAACACCAATATTTATGTGGAAAATCCTCCAATGTAGAGGAAAAAATTACGGTTCAAATTGAGAAGCAAATCCATTAAACTCAAATGAGGATTAACAAATATTAAAACTCTCAAACCCATCACAAAAACACAAAAAAGGATGAGAATACCAATCACTACCGAAATACTGTCAAAATTTTAGGAATAAAATGTAATTTAAAAAAAATGTTGGACTAAAATGTAATTTTTTTAAAAAAATCCTAACTATTTAACCCACCATCTTTAACCTGCCCCCCAACCTAGTTGCATACTCTCACTCCCACCACTGCCTTGCTTGCTTGACTTGCCTCGCCTACCTACCTACCTCACCTACCTGCCTTCCTAGCTTGCTTTGATAGTCGCCTCACCTGGCCTTGCTAGTCACCTTGCTTATGTAGTCGCCTTACAATCCTGCCTCTACCACTGTAGCCTATTCAAGCCTCAAAGTTGCAAATTGCAATCGTCAGTCACTTCAAGTCATTCTGAATTTCTAATTGAGACTTGAACAATTGAAAATTTGAAATGTGTGTAACACAATATGTTGAGTGTTCGCTGTTAATTTGTTTGTGTTATGATGGTTAATGTTAGGTGATGAGTTAATTCATAATTGAGTAGTTGTTGTGTGTGAGTGACTTATAATTGTGAATTACTGAATTGTAACTTGTGAGTTTGGAAATTGCATTTCAGAAATTGAGGATAGCAAATATATGAGTTTGTTTTATCTAAATTTTGAAAATTGAGGAATGAGATTAAGGATTTTATATAGAATTATAGTATTTGAAATTTTGAAATTTGAATGTGCCTTGTCATTTGTGTTGTTTGGATTATGGAAACTGGGGATTCAATCATTCAATACAAAATTAAAGTTTGTGTTATTGTTTGGAAATTGAAAAATATTGAATTAGATGTTGGTCTTTATTATAAATTAGGTTATTATAAATTGATTTCTTAATATACAAAATGAGTTAGTTAATTTATGTAACATTATGTGATTATATGAATTATGTCAAAGATGTGAGTTTATGTTTGAATCATATAATCACATAAAATGAGTTATATTTATTAAACAAATTAAGTTATAGATATGAATTATGAGTTTATATTTAAATTATGTATTCACACAAAATGAATTATAATTGTGAGTTGTAACTTTAGATAGAATGTGTTTAATCATCAAATTTTCTTAAGGAATCATTATATAATTTTATGATTGTTGAGAAAATGTTGTTGCTCTATTTCTTGCTATTATTATACATAACTTGATTTTAATACAAAATTATTAAGCTAATTTTAATATGTGTTTTATTTTATTTTTACAGATAAATATAAGAAGTTCAAGTACACCTGAAATTTAGTAGTTTCATGTATAGGAAGATTAGATGATCTAGCTTGGTCTCACATTAGATTGGTTTCTAGAATGAAGAACTATATTATTTGTTTGTATTGTAATAAGCATTTGAAAGGTGGGAGAATCACTAGATTAAAAAAGCATTTAGCTAGGCTCAAAGTTGATGTGGAGCCTTGTAAGAAAGTGAGTCATAATGTCAAATGACAAATGAAGACTTTGCTTAAGGAGTATTAGCAAAAGAAAGATAGATGACAAAGATTGAACTCGAATTGGTAGTGAAAGTTCTTTTGTTAGTCATCAGGATGATAGCAAGATGTTGAAGTTGGTAGTATTCCTACCCAACAAGAAGTAAATATTGCACTTGATGTTGGGAAAAGAAAAAGACAAGTTTCTAATTTTGGGACCACAAACAACTCTTAGAACTCAGCCTTCAATCCGTAGTGCCCTATAATCTAGAAAAACGGCTCGTAATATTGACATGACAATAACTAGATGGTGGTATTATTTAGGTATAGCATTTATACTGCCCAATCTTATTATTATCAGCCTATGGTGGATGTTATTGCCTCTTACAGTCTATAATAAAAAGCTCCTTCAATTGATGACTATAGAGGTAAACTTCTGAGTAGCTCTGTTTATGAAATTAAAAGTTAATAGGGAATGCTATTAACTATTACAACAATTGTTGCCTATGAGAGGATGCAAGATCTTTAAAGCTCACATATGAAGATTTATATGAAAGCTTTTGGTGATTTTGGGATGTCAATTGCCATTTGTCAAAGAGACAAACTTAATCTAGGTATATATTTTTTCACTTTTGTTACTTGTTAAAAATTAATCATCACTTAATTAGTTTATAATATTACTTTTGTTGTTTTACGACTTACATTTGCTTGGTGGGACCAATTTAGAAGTGGTGTTACAAAAATTGCAAAGATTTGCAATTTCAATTCTAAGTCAATGTGTGAGTGCAATAGGGTGTGGAAGGAATTGGAGCACATTCAAATTCATCCATTTCAAGAAAATGAATAAATTGGAACACAAAAGATTAAATGACGTAGTCTTTGTTTGATACAATTTAAAGCTTCAAAAAAGGTATGTTACTGTAATTATTAAGTTGAATATAATTTCTTGTAATTTCTTAATAGGCTTTTTAATATAATAAGTAGTTACGTAAATCTAATTTGCCTTGATCATATCGATTTTTTTTGCGGATTGGATTTATGAGGAACTGAGTTTGATAGATGAGAGTGACTTGAAAAATAATCTTTATTAAGATATTGGCATGTCACTTAGTGTGATAAATTTAAATGATAGTAATTATGAGAATTTTGTACCAAATAATAATTGAGGTCAATGTAATTTGAGTCGGTATTCAATTGAATAAAATTTCAAATATTTGTTTCTTCTCTTCTTTTAATTTCATTTATGTTTGATGTATATGTTAAATTCTATATATGCATCACTTCTAGTTGGTTGTTTCCTTAGCATGAACTCTTGTTGTAAATTGCAATTATTAGAAAGTCATGAATATTTATTATTCTTTTTATTTGATGCTTTGATTTAATTATTATTTATTATATGATGAAATTGTATCATTTTAAATATTTCGTATTGTCCTTAATTTTATATTTGTATGATGATTAAATGATCTTTTTCTTATTAATTTTAGTTAATTATTATATGTGAAATATGTGAAAAGTAATATTAGTAAAAATAAATAGATTGTTGTTATTTTTAAATTATACAGTACAATATATTAAGGGGTTATTTTGTAATTTTAAAATTCAAGGAATACTTTATAAATTAAAATTTTATCCGAAATGGTATTCGGTATTGACTGATATATGTACAGTACTGTACCATAACCAAATATAATATCGGTACAATATGCATAAAATTGAATATAACACTACCTGTCCTCTCTGTGTTTTTATCACTTGTGGAAGTTAAGGCAGCATTCTCCCAAAAAACCTCAACTCTCTCGTAAAAAATCTATGTATTTTTTTCTTTTATATAACGAAATAGGTTTTTCTGCATTGTATACTATCACATATACAACAGAGTAAGTGACTTTGTCTCTTCAGCATTGCCTCATTCTCAAATATATACAGCCACATAAAGATACACGATCATCATACATCACTGTGTATGTCATGAGCACATGCATTACCACGATTATATATGTCTTCGATCTTCACGTCCTTCTTCACACAGTTCTAGAGAATTATACGATCAATTCATACAGTCATGTAAGTGAAGACGCGAGCATGTGTCACTCAACACAAGCATGTCTACTTTCATGCTTAATATATACGATCGTGTAAGTTAAGGACACAGGCATGTAACACCTTACATGGCCATGTCTCCTCCCAGAAGAGCTTCATTCATCATATCTTTACTTATTCGTTATCCTTGCAAATCACAAAAGACATTTATGATCACGTAAGGTCTTAAAATAAGATCAGACACTCAATAGTGTTACCGTTGACTTACCTTCTAAAGTTTAATCCGTTGTAGTTTAGATTTTTAAAGAATTATTAACAACAAATGTTTTTGTTTTTGCTTTATGGTCAGCGGTATTCCGAGAATTATATTATTAATTCAGACCTATAGAAGGGGACAAAGCTCTCTCAATTGCCTCATTCACCGGACAGACCTGATTTAACATGAATCGAATACCTTGGCCCGGCCCCTTGGACTGATAGGGTTTGCTTTACTGTTGAATTGAATTACCTGCGTGACAAAGACATCTGTCTTTCACGCAGCATCACGTGCTTCTAAAGTAAGTAAAGAAGTGGGTCTCATTATAGGTAGGCACGCCCCTCTTGTACATATATATACATATATACATATATACATATATATATTACTGGAATTGGCCACTACTATACATATATATATTACTGGAATTGGCCACCCTTCTATTATGTAAGAAGCTGAGAGGGAGGCATATTAGAGACATCATCACTATATTACTCTACTTACTCTCCTCTTCAACATATATATTGTTTCTATAGGGAGGCATCATCATCACGACATTACTCTTCTTACTCTCTTCTCTTCAACATATATATTGTTCTTCTCAAGTAGAAATAGAAGTAGTGGGTAATTACTAAGGAAATGGAAAAGCAGGCAGAACAGAGGGTGTATCTACATTCACCATTGATTGTGGCACCAACAAGCAGTAGTGAAGGTGCAAGTGAAATTGGTGATGATTTTAAAGAAGTCATGATTGACGAAATGAAGAAGCAGCTGTGGCTAGCGGGGCCTTTGATGGCAGTGGGTCTGTTGCAGTACGGGTTACAGATGATATCTGTGATGTTTGTAGGTCATCTTGGTGAACTAAGCCTTGCTGGGGCTTCCATGGCGACTTCCTTCGCATCTGTCACTGGTTTCAACTTGCTGGTATCATTTCTATCTCCTTTTTTAAGGTTTTCCAATTGTATATTTAATTAAAATAATTATATGTTTTATACTGTGAAATTAAATATAATAATTGTATATCAATTTTGTGATCTAAATTTTACTTGCTGTTAGAATAAAATGAAGAACAGGTAAAGAGGTCGTTTGATCTAAATGGACTTCTTGTGGTCTCTTCTTAATAATAAACAAGATTTATTCAAACAATCTTGTTTTTGATTGTTTGAATCAAGACAAAAATTCAATATTAAGGTAGTTTATACGAACTTGAACTTTAAGATGTTCGGATCCGGACAGTCTCAATACAATGTCGACAATAAACTTGATTACAAAAATAAGTGTCGAGACATCAAAAAGTGGTGAAAGAAAGAAGCCAACAAAATGATGAATCAAAGGAACAGCTCAGAGGCATACAGACAGATCAGGTAGCTCGTCTGATTGGATTGGCTTAAATGTCGCTGATGACTTTCCGGGAAAACTCTTCAGCTTCAAGCCTCAATTTACTAAACAATCTCACCTGTTGCCTCAATTTACTAAACAATCTCACCTGTTGCATACAATTCTTTATTTCGCTGCACGTTTGGTCTCCTACTCTACTCACTAGCTGCACCCTGCCTATCCTCTAATTGCTTTTTTTTTTAAAAAATTATTTATTATGTTTTGCCTTCTTAATTTGTTATTTATTTTTATATTTTTACCTTTGACCTTGTTCTTATAACAGTCAACCGTTTTCTTCGTTCGTATTTAAGCAGGAAATTAAGACCAAGACCATTATGAAGCAATTTTCTTTATCTTGAAAAGAGACCCAGGCACAAATTGGAACATCTATTAAGGCATATAACTATAAATTAACAAACGGAACACCATCAAACAAGCAAGTCTGTCTTAGTATGGAATCGATATATGATTCAAGAATCAAAACATCCGTCACCTCCATAAGTTTGGTTTTTAAGAATTATGGGAATTTTTTTTTTTCTGTAACCAAAGTGTGAATTGACGTGTCCCTTTGATCGAACAGTTGGGAATGGCCAGTGCTCTTGATACATTTTGTGGTCAATCATATGGAGCAAGGCAATATCATATGCTAGGTATACACACACAGAGAGCCATGTTTGTTCTTTCACTTGTCAGCGTACCTTTAGCCTGCATTTGGGCAAATACAAGATCAATTTTAGTGGCTCTGGGCCAAGACGAAGAGATAGCGATGGAAGCTGGAACATATGCCTGCTTCTTGATTCCTTCCATTTTCGCATATGGTCTTCTTCAATGCCTTGTTAAATTCTTACAGGCACAGAACATCGTATTTCCTATGATGGTTAGCTCTGGGATTATAGCTTTACTTCACCTCCCAGTTTGTTGGATTCTGGTATTCAAACTTGGCCTTGGAATGAGAGGAGCTGCTTTGGCAAATTGCTTTTCTTATTGGATCAACGTATTGTTGTTGGCAATTTACGTCAAGTTCTCTTCTTTGTGCACGAAAACTTGGACAGGCTTCTCCAAGGAATGCTTGAGGGACATTCCCATATTTCTGAGGCTTGCTGTTCCTTCAGCCGTCATGGTTTGGTAATTAATAAAGGAGCTTAAGTGTTAAAGAAAGAATCAGTTTACCATCACAGAGCTGGCTCTGATTTCTTTTCTCTTGATGATTCTGAACAGCTTGGAGATGTGGTCATTTGAAATGATGGTTCTTCTATCGGGTCTTCTTCCTAACGCAAAATTAGAAACATCAGTGCTCTCCATTTGGTTAGTTTCCAGTATTGTCAGTTTCAAACCACTTGAGGTTTGGATTTTCTTCTGACGTGTTAAAACTGTTTGCAGTCTTAATACAGCTTCCACAATTTGGATGATTCCTGGTGGACTGAGCAATGCTGTGAGGTGAGTAATCTGAAGAGCTACAAAGAAAAGAAAATGAATAGTGGGTTTTAAAAAGGCTATAATAATGTGTTTTCATGCATAGCACTCGGGTCTCCAACGAATTAGGAGCAGGACGTTACAAGCGGGCACAGATGGCCATATATGTGGTAATTGTGATGGCCGTTACGGAGGGGATATTGGTGGGTTCAGTCCTGATAGGAATTCGAAACATCTGGGGCTATGCTTATAGCAATGAAATACAAGTCATAAGATATGTTGCAGCCATGCAACCTATTATTGCAGCATCTAATCTCTTGGATGGTATCCAAGGAGTTCTTTCAGGTCTAGTCAGTCCTCTCTTTTTTTTCGTTTTTTGTTTTCATATTGTATATATGCCTATTAGGCTAATTAGGTTACGCTTCCTATTAACTAATTAGGTACTGCTAGAGGGTGTGGCTGGCAGAAGATTGGTGCATATATAAATCTGGGATCCTACTACTTAGTGGGACTTCCGAGTGCAATTCTGTTAGCTTTTGTCCTCCACATTGGCGGAAAGGTAAGGGTTCATACATTTCCTTTTTTTCTTACAAAAAAAAAAAACATATGGCATATATTTCGATCCTACCTTTTGTTTTTCTTTAAAATGGTCATATAGGGACTTTGGCTGGGGGTCATATGTGCACTCACCGTGCAAGTTGTGTCTCTTCTCGTCATCACCATGCGCACCAAATGGGAAAAGGAAGTAAGTTACTGTTTTCATATTTACTATTTTTCTTTCTTTCATAAAAAATCAAGAGGCCTTAACATAAATAATAACATACTCGTTGACATTTGTATACTTCATTAAATCCAGTTAAAATCTATCGTCTCACGCCCCATCATTATCTATAGTATATGCTCCGTTTTCTCACTCTGTCTCGTACTCTTCTGAACTTTTCAGGCACAGGATGCTTCTAGGAGAGTTCATGAAGCCGCAATTCCAATGATATCTTGAAGCTGCTTTGACTATAAAGAAGATTACTGTAATTTTGCCTTTCTTTCATTCTGTCCTTTCGCACCATCATGACCAACGTCCGTTACAAGTTATGCTCTTCTCTTTGAATGATAAAACGTTTTTAGAGTCTGCAAAGGCCAATCAAACAAAATGTAGATGACATACGGATAAGCAAAACATTGTTTGTTTAAACTTTCGACAACTAA
>JANZLD010000006.1:52026344-52052099 GCA_026413575.1 Erythroxylum carthagenense
ACTATAAAGAAGATTACTGTAATTTTGCCTTTCTTTCATTCTGTCCTTTCGCACCATCATGACCAACGTCCGTTACACTCTTTGAATGATAAAACGTTTTTAGAGTATGCAAAGGCCAATCAAACAAAATGTAGATGACATACGGATAAGCAAAACATTGTTTGTTTAAACTTTCGACAACTAAAATTGCACTCTAAAAGTCACTATTTCTTTCCGTGAAGACGTGAAAAGTGTCAAACACCCACCAACTTAGCGAAGATATTGTAACCAATCGAGAATCTGCGCTTCCATGATGAATGAGAACACAAAAACAAAACTGCGAATCATCTTAAATTCCAGTCAGCTCCTTAGCTCCAAAATGGTCAGCAACAATTAGAAATTTACGTGGGCATGATTTAGGCCTAAGTCAAAATTCCAAAAGAATAATATACTAGTGCTGCAAATTCTTCAACTCTTTACACTTGTATTTTTAACAACAATATAAGCCACACCATCAGATATGCGATAAGAAATTCATCAGCTTCTTTGCAGTCTCGAGAAAAAATCAGCCAAAAGCAGTCTTCTGTGCCAATTGCAGGATGCTATGGCCAATAATTACAACAAACTTGACGAAGTCCCTGCATATCTCTTCAATTCGCATCCAGAAACAATGATATGCCATCCACAGGAGTGCCAAAAATCTGTGTAGGCAGTTATCATTCAGGGTTCTGGAATTCCAGATCTAGTTTCCTCTTCAAATGTGATCTATCAGCACTGTATAAGAGAGAAGAAAATGATTGAACTACAAAAGTGCCATTACAGGGAGAACTAAGAAGGCTAAAAATGCCATGACTTGAAACACATGTAATCTAATGAAAAAGATAATACAAAAATCAAAGCTATGTTCCAACCAACTGGCAAAGAAAACAAAAGCTCTGGTTTTCAATAATCCACCTCCTACACCATTTTTCAAGATTCAACTTATAATTGACCGCAACATTCATTAAATTCATGAATCCATCCACAAGAAAATCAAAACTTGTTTTGTTCCATTTTGCAAATATTCAATGAACAAAACTTGCAAAACCTGGTAGGAGCTGCCTGAATAATTACCTGCAATGAACGAATGAATTGGACAAAATAAAAATGATTCCACAGATATCACAAAAAATCTAACCCATGGAAACTACTACCAGTCCCAACTCCCACAAAACTGTAACATGTAGACAAAGGAAAGAGGAAGGAGTGAAATATCAATGTCTTTCAAATATCTTGCATTTAAGCCCATCTCATAAACAGCCAAAATTAAATTTGAAAAACGCATACTCTTGTATCTGTTGTAATGCATGCATCTTCAGCCACTAAAGGAGTAAAAATTGGCTTTTCCAATGTATTTAAGGTCATGGGTGAGAAGGCAAATGTTCAAAGTTAACCCACATTTCATGGTAACAGGATAGTATGCAATCCAAATCATGTATAAATTTACTTAAAGAAATGAGGTATAATATCAAAAGCGAAAAAAATGATCACCTTTAGAAATAGAGTAGTATTTTATTATTATTCAACAAATACTGTATGACCTATTAATTTCAAACAATTCTAGATTAATGGAACAAAAGAGACACTCAATCTTAGAATGCAAAACAAGTCTTGCTCAAAAACTCTCGAAGAACTTAAATGAGCAGAATTCCATTTTACATTATACTTCTTCATCTGCAAGAATTTAACTCTTCCAAGGGAAGGACGCAATTCAACAATTCCATGCAAAGGGCAGCTTCAAACTACAAGAAACGCAACACATAAAATTTACTAGCGCTAACAAGTGACAACTGATTGCAAAAAAAAAAAATCTAAAATCTAAAAGGGACTCATTGGACCAATTTTGAGTTACAACATAGGGGCTAATCCTATTCTAAATCCCAGACTCATCCCACCTAGGTAATAATTTGACCCAAGACGAACACTTAGTTAAGGGTTCAACTAAATTGACTTTCTCCAACACCCATTCTAAAATTGATTTTCTAGTCTTAAGATGAAACAGAATTCATAGAGTATAGTTAAAATGGAAGGAACTTTAAAACTTTGACCAGATGCTAATTCAATCATCAAGTATAAGTGAAGCCCCACAAAGTTGATGACACCAATAACACACCCTGTCACCTAGTTAGATTCAGACAATTTAAATTCAACCTAGTATTGAAAGTAAACCTTAGATCCAATCCATAATAGGTATTCTCAACTATTCTTCTGTTACAACCAAATTAGCACCAAGTTTGTGACTTTTTAATGATTTACCTGTTAATCGTTGGCCTGCTCATTGGTCTACTTCCAAATACAGAAAAGTCTACAGACATCGGAAACTGATCACTGTTTCCAGTGTAATGCCCAGCGGCTTGTCTTATTTCACCACCATGAACATTCTTATCAACTGGGATTGCATTTCCTTCAAAACCATCACGGTCCGGCATCACTCTTCTTGTCTTTCTAGGGGGTGACAAAACGGTAGGACCTTCCAGACGATTCAAGTCTGAAGCCCTCAAACTCTGAGATCCTCGCTTGGGAACTGGTCTAGGAAGCTTGGCTGGCTCAGTCGGCAGAGGAGCAGAAGAGAAGTACCTAGGCAAGAATGAAAATCAGGGGAAGAAACTCGCAAGATGTAGACTTCACAACCAAGACAGTTTTATATACCTATGCTCTAATGCCTGTTGTGCAGAAATTCTTGCCTTTGGATCATAGGTGAACATCTTTGATAACAGATCTATGGCATCATCACTAGCCGTTGGAAACAATGTACGCCAAGGCTGTGCAGGAGCAGGTTGATACTCCACATAATCAGGAAGATATTCCAAATCTGGCCACTGTGAGGGTGACGGAGTCCCAAAAGCCTGGAAAATCTTCCCTAGTTGGTCAATGTCACTTGCACCCTGCCCAAGCCAGAAAGATCACAAGAGAGAATAGTAGGTACAAAGCAATGAAAATGATAGAGAATAAGTATCTTTAACGGCAGAAAAACCCTATGTGGATAGAAAATCGACTAAAAAGATTCACAGGCAAAAATGGAAAATTGACTACCAAGACTCACAGGCAAAAATGGTCGACGAGTAAGAAGTTCAGCAAATATACATGCTGCAGCCCAAACATCAACTGCAGCACCGTACTGCTTGGTGCCAAATAGTAGTTCAGGTGCTCTATACCAACGAGCAAATACCTGTTGAGAAGTGTCATGAACTTTTAACTTTAAGTGGTTTGAGTATCTTAGTGCATATAAGAGTTGTGATAGGAGCTGAATATCTTAGTGCATAGAAGAGTTGTGATAAGAGCACTAAGGCAACACAAGAAGAAAAAAACAGGAAGAACTGTTCTACTTTCAGAGTCATCATCACGTAACAGCTGGTCGTACACAAAAACATCAAGATAATACTGCAAGCTTGCATGCATGCACCAAATGACAAATTCTCACAGCTCCAAACATGGTTTTGGACAGGGAAACATTACTTATATCAATTTTCAAAAGTATATTTTAGTGATACAGTTAAAGCAAGATTGAAAATAAATAAACTTAAGATGCATACTTGGTGAGTGAACTTGCGATCTGGACTTCCAAATATACGTGCTAAACCAAAATCTGCAAGTTTAAGTTGACCATCAGGTCCTATCAACAAATTGTTTGGCTTCATGTCCCTATAAACCATGAGTGCTGCAATCTCAGTGAAAAGCTGTAATTCATCAATCTAAAAGAGATGATTCCCATTACAAATCAAGTACCTATGCAAAACCCATTTCTTGTGGCAATAAGCCAGTCCTTTCAATGTCATCTGAAAATATGATTTTATGTCAGCTGGTGAAAGGAAAATATTACGATCACGAATGACTGCTTCAAGGTCCGTCTCCATAAACTCAAAAACAAGATGCAAGTTGCCCTTGTGAGGAAAAGCATCAATCAACTCGATTATATTAGGATCTTTGAGCTCCTTAAGAAGTTTAATCTCTCTGAGTGCAGTAAAGTTTACTCCTTCCTTCTGCTTTCCAATCCGAATTTTCTTGATTGCAACTGTATTTCCAGTCTACCAATATCCAAAGCTATGCATAAGAAGAGTTAAGAGGCCAATATCATTCTAATGGAAATGCGAGTTGTGAAAAAAAATAATAAAAAACAAAGAACGCACAAGAGACCAATATACTTGAGCTGTTGCGAATATTTACAGAGATGAGAACTGCAGAAGACACTAGGTTAATCTCATAAAAAAATGACTAACATTGTGATCAAAAGTATGCAACTAAAATCGGATGCTACAATCCAAGTTCTAGTTTCTCTTTCTCTATTTGAATCCCACCCCACTTTCACACAACCCAACTAAAATTGGAATACGGAAAACGTCAAAAATTTGGTTCCATTTCTTGCAATTTCTCCAAAGCCTTGAGCAAAGGAAATTTAAAAACAGGAAAAGAGAAAGAGAAACAGGGTTACCTTAATATCAATGGCCTTGTAAACGACACCGTAAGTACCTTCACCGAGCACTTCTCGCTTTAGATACCGATCGGCGATTTTCTTCTCCGACATCATCGTTGTGGTTTCAATTAAGAGAGCGAGAGCTCAATGTAATTAAAAGTCCACCACAACAATAACTGCTCTGCTTAGGTTTTAGGCATTTTGGTATGGGGAAATGACGAGAGTGGACAGTTGTAGGGAGAGGGTAATTTAGGATTTACATCTCACGAGTACGGAAACGCCTTCGTTTTTTAGGAATCTTTATATTTTGCTATCATATGTGAAATAAATAACCATAAATTTTATAGACTCCTAATCAAAGTTGCGAAAATTGTACCATAGATCTCATCTTAGTATTGCTACAGTACGTTATCTATGTTAATATTAAATATTATTTTCAGTAATTCTTTATATAAATTTATATAATTGTTAATAAGATAAAAGAAATTCAACCCAAAAGTGAAAAGAGCCCAAAACATAGAAGTCCAACAAATGTTTAGCCGAAGAAAGTAAATGGCAAAAGTCCATAATGTGGAGGTTGAACATGTTGGAAGTGAAAAAACCAACACAACGGAGAAGCATGGCTAAGTGGGATAGAAGTTAGAAAATTACAAGGGAAATGGTTAAGGTTGAAGTTAAGAATAGTGACAAGTAATTAGTTAAAATGTGGGAAGTGAGAAAAAATGCAAGAAGTTGAGAAGCCTATATAGATTGACCGTTGCCATGACATAGAACCTATACACACAATCTCTAGATATATAAACACTCAAAAAATAATCAAACTACTCAAAAAATCATTTTTGTTATTGTTTTCCAGTTGTCTTTACATTGTGTATTCATCTATATTATCTCAAATTCTCTTCATACCTTGTACTTTCCCTTTTATCTAAATCAAATAATGTCTTTAGTTTAAACCTTACTTCAACACTTTTAGCATCTTAATAGCTTAAAATTTCGCTTTTTAAGTTTTTTGAAGCCTACCTGAATCATAGATAAAAAGTCAAGTATAAAATTTTAAGAGAATTCCTCTCTAATATACACGAATTCTAAGTTGATCATTTAAGTGACCAATAATTTGACACACTCATTAGGACACAATGTTGTAAACAAGAAATGGAAAAGAAATTGATATGCCACTAGCTCTAAAGGAAGAAATCTCTATTATAACAAAGAATGAAAGTTTTGTATCTCAAATGGCTCAGAATCTTAAGAAAGTAGCCTCGCCATCAATTATCTTTACTGTTAGCAAAAATCCAAAGACACTGCAACAAAATGGTGTGGTTTACTAAAACAAAATTTCATAATTGAATTCCAACTTGGCCTATACAATTGAGACAATCGAGATACAACCAAAAAGGATTAACAAATTTTCTATTGTTCTTGTACAAATTATAGGGCATAATTCTCTTACTTTAGCAAAGCAAATCACCAAAGGACTTAAGGGGCATCATACTCCCAATGCAATGGAAGTTGATGAGTTCATTTTCCTTCTAATTACTTCATCTGTAGACAAAAGATTTGTCCCTTCTTATAAGAGAGAGGATGTTTCTATAGTATTTCTATGCATTAATCTTATAAATGCCCAACAAGTGGTCAAGCCCCAAGCTCTTAGTAGGCAACGATTTGGTGTATAAGTTGAAGCTAACCGACCATAATATAGGTTAAGAGGTAACATTGTAATTGTAATCCATAATCTTATTATTGTCCCTCTATAGATAATACTACAAGTCGATATGAAAGTTGTCAAGTTCAGGAATTGTTCAGGCTTGATTTAAGATAGCTTGGCAACCCAGAATTTTATAAGCCTTATCTAGAGTAAATTGACTACAAGAATCCTTATCCCTATGGTTATAGAATTCTCAAATTCAATTTATTTTATAGTGAAAATAGCCAATCGACCATTTAGCACATTGCTATGTTTACCATTTAATATGGAGAATTAACCAATTATGAAAACATCAATAATTTCAAGTTCAAGTTATTCTCAAATTCGTTAACAAGCATAACCTTCTCCTGATAGGTTCTATTGCCTATGAATCATATCCTTTATTATGTTGAAATGAAGAGATTATTTCATAGTCAATTTTTCTGAACTAAGTTCATTACAGTTAGGTTAGAACACATTCTTTTTGTTATCTTCTTTGTCTTGTTTAAACGATGAAGGCATAAACTAAGAAGGTTTTAGGACCACCTTGAACGGTTGATGTGTGATTCAATATAGATGATTAAGTCTATAGGAGGAGCCACTTTGGCATATTTATTCTCTCTCCTCATCTTTTATAACCATTGAGCTTACGAGAGCAAGTAACTGACATGGTTTTATTGATATCCATCCCTAAAATATCCACAGTAAACGGTTAGTTTGAAGATATTACTTGGACTCATTTTAGTAATTATTAAGAGAAAAAACTATAGGCATGTCGATTTGTTGCACCAATATCCAACATAACATTTTGCTCCAACAATTGATTTTTTACAAGGAGAGGACTTATATGTTCCACTAAGAATTTTGCTAAATAAATTAATAAAATGTATAACTTCCTAATTTTATTAAAATCTATGTTCAAATCACCTTAGATATGCCTCCCTTAACTACTTTTATCCATCAAATAAAGGGAAAAAAAAAGATATTCTTGAACCATGAATTCCTTTGAAAACTTTGTTAAGGCTCATCGTAAGCCTGAAGTTAAATTATAACAAGGTCATTTATAATTTTTTAACAGGCCCAAGAAAAAAGTAAAAAGAGGCTCCCCTGATGAATCGATAAAATATAAATAAGTATTTTGTGATTCAATTCTCTTACAAACTCTTTTTAACTAAAATATCTTTTACTTTATCATCAAGATTATCCTTATTTCTGATATTATAAATATTTTTAAATTAGATGCATTTGGTACATAATCGTACTTACTTAAATTACTAACATCTTCATGAATATAAATCTTATCACTTAAATTTCGTTAGGTTGTTCAAAACTATTTTTAGTTAATTCCTCAAGATTTTCATTGGAGGAGTCCACTCTTTTAACAAATTTATCAACAGCTCCTTTTTTGAGATTTTGTTAATTATTCTACTTATTTCTTTTATTCATTTTTCACTTTCAGACTAATACTTTTTGGGCAATATCATATGAAAAATTTTTGAACACAATTAGACCAGAAAAAAAAAAAGTAGATGTATGAAACTGGAAGAAACAAGTAAGTATAACAGAAGAGCAATAACTTGACCATATAATACAAAGACATATCAATGGTATTATATATCTATGATAGAGAAACAAAAAAGATAAAAATTTAATATCCTACATTAAAAATGAAAAAATAAAGGGCAAAATTTTATGATAAAATCTATCATATGTAGAATCTATTTTCGATTTTTCAAGTAATTCTAAATCATTAAAAACTAATAGTGATTCTTTTTTTTTTACCAAAGAGAACTTAGATTAATAGTAGTATTCATATTATAGAAACAATGAAACTAGATTTCTTCAATAATCTACAAAATTAAATTTGTACATATAAAGTCAGTTGAACCCATAAATTAGAAAATGCTAATTATGACTTAATAAATGAAAGAGATAAATTATAATTGAAGAAGGAAATAATGAATAAAAAATATTAAGTATGATATCTGTGAAATGAAAGAGAGCTAAATCATCTGGACAAATTTCAAGTCAAATTAACATTATAACCATAAGTGCAATTGATAAATATTATCCATAATTAAATTGACAAATTTCAATTCATGCAATTAGAGAAGGAAATGAAAAAGAAATAAATTATAACCAATATATAATCCGAGCTTCAATTTTAAAACAAAAATTCTACCCAGATTGCAAAAGCTATCATACTCGTAATAAAATTTTCATTTTTTTTACCCAGTCTCTATACATAAACAAGCTACTAAGCCGATTAAAATTTCAAAGCAAAAAAATAAAAAATTAACATTGCAGAGAATGAATGAGATAAGTTTCTTACTTAGATGGAAATAGTTTTGATGGAGGCAAGTTAAAGGGTAAAGTTTTAAATTTAAGGCCTTCTTTTTACCTGATTTCAATTAGAAAAATGTGAATGCCGACATCTAATAAGAACAATTTCATTTCGAAATGCCCACTTCCATCCCTATTTCAGCTCACAAAAAGAAGTCTTCACATGTATGCTGACAGATCAAGCTATCTAAATAAATTCATTTAAATCGTTAAATAAATACAGCTCTTTCCCTACTTGCTTTTTGACTCATGTGAAAGGGTTTTATGTTAAAAAAATAGCTTGCAACTAGTAGGCCCCCGTAAATGTGAGTCCTGGACGAGGACCTTCTTGTCTTTGCCCAAATTAGCACTGAGCTATATCACCTATATATTTTTCTCACAGTCACAGGCCTAATTTAGTTCATAAACCTAAAAGGTTTTAACTTTTAGGCTGAGTTAATATTTTTCCATAAGAAAAGAGACAATGAGACATGGTCAGTGGGGGGTGAGGTTGGCTAATAGAAAAACTTCTCTCTTTAAGGATTTGTTGGTTAAAAGTCTCATCTTATACCTAAAACTATTATAATAGACACTTATTTCATCAAGTCTAAAGAAAAATTGTTTTAGAAGGAAACATGTACTTTATCTTTATGTAAGAAGATACGGAAAATTTTCACATCATACCCAACATTTTCTATGTAGTTTTACGTTTCGAGGTCCCCCAATCGTCTTAACATGATTGATTTAGAGCCCTACATTGTTTATCTTTTACCATTCTTAACAATTTAGTACCACTAGAAGCTAAAGGATTTTGATTTATGTTTTGATTCATTGCTGCACTGTTACGATTTGACACCTTAATATGAAAAGACAAGGATAAAGACTGAGGTAGAGACATATCGAGAAATGCAAATATTTTCTTCAAAATGAAAAAAAAAAACAAACAAACAAACAAACTTCGGCCTATCTTACTAATTTGGTTTAAATGGAAAATGAACTTTTGTATAAAGACAATATGAAGGTACTTATAATAGTGCTAAGCAGTTCATATCCTTTGAAAGGAAAGATTCAAATTATGATACCTTTCCACTCTCCAAACACATCGTTTCAATTTTGTCATTTAAAATTATCTCCCTCCTAAACTTTGGTGATAAATAATGAAACAACTAATGCTACGCTGTTAGGTGCTAAGGTTAAGAGCAATATTATAGGCATCATACCATACTGGCTGGAAGACAGTACTATAAATATTAATTTCGTACCAAACTTTGGTATCGAGTAATACTAGCTTTTTAAGTTGGTACATGTATTTGAGATGTAATGTAACTTTTAATAGTTTGACTTGAAAAAACATAAATGCTAAAGCACCATTCACCACCTCTCCTTTCTACTTTGTCTTCTTTCTCTCCTACCCTAGCTTCTAGCTTTTACTCTCTACTGCCCCTCTCTCCACTCCCAGCTCCTAACTTCTAACTTCACTATATCTCTTCTATCTTCCCTTCGCTCTCTGCATGCTTGATTTGTCATCCCTATTCGCCACTGCTTTTGTTGTACAAGTTTAACAAGTTATCAACTCTCCCAAACTTCAAGTTATGTGAAATTTGACTCAATGAATCTTAGCATAAGAAGCCTATAAAACTTAGTATTATAGATGTTGGAAATCAACCCTCATCGACTCATGAGCGTAGCATAAAAGTATTTTTTATGATTTTTGATTGAATCGCATAATTGATTAAATTGAATAATTAAATCGAATTATAAAATATAAAATCGTATCTGATTTGATTTTCCTATTGAAATCCTTTTGAAAGTATTTCAATCTGTCAATCACGAATTGTTCATATCTCTAGCCTCTAAAAATATCCACAGAGTAATTTCGTAACTATTAAGAAGAAAAAATAGGAATACTAGATCCCTTATACTAATTCCCTACTTAATCTAAACCGCTTCCTTTGTCGCCTTTGACACTAAAATGTACTATACCTTGTTCATTAAATCTGCAATTATTAGTTGTTTAGAACTCATCCAACTTACCACACCACCATTTAGAGTAAAGATGTACCCTGACTATAATCTAATATCATCGAGATCTAATTGGAAATTAGCATCTGAATACCCTTGAATTTTTAGTTCAGCTCCTTTATAAACTAGGAAAATATTTTTAGTTCTTTTTAAGTACTTTAGGATGTTTTTCATAGCTGTATAGTGACACTCATCTGGATTAGCTTGTACTCAAAGAATAAGAGACATATGGTCTAGTACATAACATCATATACATGATTGATTCAATTGTCGAAGCATATGGAACACAATCCATTTTATCTCTCTTTTCTTGTGTCTTAGGACAAATATTTTATGAGAGAGAAATCCTATATGACATAGGAAAGAGTCCCTTCTTAGAATGCTCCATGCTAAACCTCTTTAACACTTTATCTATGTACATCAACCTCTTTGATCTATCTCTATAGATTTTATTCCCAGAATATAGGCTGCTTCTCCCATATACTTCATGTAGAAGTTCTTGGATGACCAAATATTTATAGCCTGAAGCATTAGTATGTCTCTTCTAGTCAGCAATATGTCATCCATATATAGCATTAAGAAAATGACTCCATTCCTATTAACCTTCTTATAGATACATGGTTCGACCACAATTTTTTTAATAGAATCAAATTCTTTGATTGTCTCATCAAAATGGATATTCCAACTTTATTATGCTTGTTTCATTCGATATATGACTTTTGCAACTTGCATACTTAACTAGGAAATCTCTGGAATTCAAAACCCTCAGGTTGTGTCATATACATATCCTCTTACAAATTCCTATTAAGCAATGTTGTTTTGACATCCATTTGTCATATTTCTTAATTATGATATGCGACTATAACCAATAAAATCCCTACAAATTTTAGCATAGTTACTAGCAAAAAGGTTTAATCACAATCAACTCCTTGTTTTTGTTTATAACCTTTAGTCACTAAACTTGCTTTGTACTTATGTACATTACCATCCATGACAGTGTTTCTTTTAAAAACCCACTTACATCCAATTAGTACAATACTATTAAGCACCTCCGCCAAAGTCTACACTTCGTTAATGTATATGTATTATATTTTAGATCTTATGGCTTTATGCCATTTTAAAGAATCAATGTTGAAAATTGCTTCTTTAAAAGTAGTAGGCTCTTCATGTATGAGCGATACATTCTCCTCCCTTTCTTAATATGTAGATCCAATCTAGTTGGGGGTTGATGTTGTTGAGCAAGTTTTATATATAATAAAACTCTCAATACCTGAAAATATACGGATTGTAACTTGTAGTTTCGAAAGGTATTGATCCTAGAAGGAACTAGCTAAAACGAATTGAACCTAACTTTGTCTAAGGTAATAAAATAAGATGTTAGTGAAAAAATAATAACATAAATTAAAGCAATTAAATAAAATTGCGCAAATTACAAATAATAAGTGAGTTGCCAATTGAATGCAAGGTTGATTAAGGATAAATGCTTAGGTTTTATTTTTTCATTATTTGTTCCATTAACTCTAATTGATCCAATTAAAGCAATTAGTATTTTGATGCGAAGGCCAACACCTTGCCAAAAATGTCCCTTAGTTACTCAACTGGGCCACATTTTATTAATTAGCTTGATTGGAATCTCATTCTAGCCTTTTGACATAAAGACAAACATTTTTTCGTGAATGCCCCCAATTACTCAGCTATATCACATTCTCAACTAGTTACCAGCTTTATTCATAACCCAATATTTGTTTCAAAAGGGCCAGCGGAATAGTTATTTATTTAACACACTTTTTTTATTCACATAGCCTACCTCATTTCTTTTAAGTTAATCATCCTCACAAAAGGTTACTGGTGATTTTAACTCATTCAATTGACTTATAATTATAAATGTATATAACAAATTTCCTAAAGTGAACAAAATGAATGCCATATCCTAATTAACAAGCATATTAATCCAAAGGTACTTAAAACCAAAAATTCAAAAGTCAATATGCCTTTACAAATTAAATCACCATGTTCAAAGCTAAACTAATTCCATTAAATTATTGCCATTGACACATTCACATAATTTACACATATGCAACACATGTTCATACAATGTCAACCAAATCAAAACTAAGACAATATGATAAGCAAAGTTCACACACATGACATATCAATGCACATTCCTCTCTACACTTAGACAACACATTGTCCTCAATATGAGAAAAACAAACAAAACATAAATGATAATAACAAAAAAAGAAATAACAAAAAGAAAAGGGTAAGAGCAGTGATGTTACTACCGACTATAATTATCTAATGGGTCAAGTACAGTTGATATAGTTAAGGCACAATTAAAATATGGTTTTTGATCTTTTCTTAACATCAAGCATGTTGGTAGAGTAGAAATAGTGGCGGTTAAGAAGTTGCAGAGAAACACATAAGGAGATCAAGGTAGTGACGGTGTGGACAATGAAATTTGGAGACCTTCTATGCCATAAAATTCCAGCATTTCACTTCCTACAAAATAAACAAAAAAATAAAAGTAAAAATACCAAAAAACTAATTCTAAAATAAAAAAGAAAATAATAAAACAAAAAATCCTAATTCTTGGGTTGCCTCCCAAGTAGTGCTTAGTTAATGTCATTAGCTTGACGTGCTCTTCCTTCTATGCTCAACCTAGGTCTATTATGAGTGGCTTACTTCCATCCATATTGTCTAACTTTAGTTTAATAGCCCATAACAAAGCTATATATTTAAAGATAATAAAAAGGACATCATCAATCAAATTAGAAAATCTAAGCAATAACGAACAACCAACAAAATTGAGAATAATGAAATCCCTTGAATCTTCAATGAACTCAAACAATTTGTCTAATAGGATGGTGAATTTCTCACCTTCTTCTACAACACCTTCATCCACTCTTCCACTTCAGCTTCTTGAACATGGTCTTTTGTGTATTCTTCATAATTAATGTCTTTTGACACCTATTTCTTATATCTTACTTCTTTAAAGCATCCCCTCTCTTGTTCGTTGATATACTCATTCCTTATGTCAATTTTCATGCAATAGCACTTTCTTTCAAATGTTTTAATGCTTGATTCATCTTGACCTCCACATGCTCATCACCAATCTGAAGAAGCAATTTGCCATCATAAACATCTATCAGCACTTTCCCTATGTTCATGAATGGTAGTCCAAGAATTAGTGGACAATTCTGATCCTCTTTAAAATCTTTTGATGTGTGCTTGATTGTTGATAAATTTAATCCATGAGACTTAGTGATTAAAGCCTTAAAATGCCTAAGACATTCACTTTAGTTCATATTTGGTTTTAGGTATAATTTGGAAGCATAATAGCTAAAGTGAGTTAAAAGCACACTCTTTGAGCCATCTTCTTAAGATTCACATTCAATTATCCTTATAGAATAAGAAAGAGAAGGATTAGAGTGAAGAGGAGACAAGAAAATGCGATAAAATGAAGAATGTAGGATGCAGTGCAAAAGTCATGGTTGTGCATTGACATTCACGATGGTGAGTTAAGAGTCACGGTTGTGCATCAACATTCACTAGTGTGACTCAAGATTCACGGCTATGAACTTCCGCAATCTAGGCTAGAAACCTAATTTATAGTATAAATAGGACATTTTGACAACAAAAAAAGTATGAATCATTTCAGGAGCAAAATGAGGGGCAAAGCATGCATATTTTAAAGACTCATGGAGGGATAAGCTTCCCCAACCTAGATAGGAAGTGAAATCGATACCGAAGGACACATTTGGGCCTATCTACATTGTGATTGTTGTTCTTCCTCTCTTTTGGAACTATCTATATTATTTTATGCTTATTAAGTTGGGTATTGTGTAAGAATGATCTGAATGTGTTCATTGAATTGTTTTCATGTAAACTCATTGCTAGAATCTTCAATATAATACGTAATCGTTGTATTTTGGGATCATTAATAGCTACTAACGATATAAAATCATTAGGGATAATGTAACATTGGTTTAATGACCCAAGCTTATATGGTTGTTGCCTTGATTCTATTTTCCTAACTCTTAAGGCGATTGTCTGAGAGCTTGTTCTAGGTTGTTCAATAGCTAGGTTTAGTTAGAGAGCTTGTTTTAATTAAAAATGAACTAAAGGAAAATCAAGGTTAACATAGCTTATTGTTAACTTATGATTAATAGTTGCTACGAGAGAAATGAGAATAACAATTCAATGAAGTATGTTTAATTGTGTGTAGGTCGAGATTGAACCAATGATCGGATCCCTAATGCATTCATCACTTTTCTCATTTTTATGTTGTTTGATTTAATTTGCTTTCATTAGTTTTGTTTCAATTTATTTTCTTATTTGAAATTGAAACAAACCGCTCATAACCTAAACACCAATTCTTTTCATTTCAAAATCTTTACACACACTCTTTGTAGGATTGACCTAGACTTATCACTAGCTATAATTTTAAGTCTAGTTATTATGTATAGTGCTATGATGCACTACCAAAATTTAGCATCGTTGCTGGGGGATATGATGCTCTAGTTTTTTTTCTTGATTTTAATTGGTGTTTTGTGTATACTTGTTTTTAATTACTTTTTGCATTTATTTCTTTATCTTTTCACATTTGTTTATGTTTGTATATAAAAAGGACATAAGGAAGGGCGTATGTCACTATTAGATATTATCAATGCTGTTGATGGAAAAGTTTCCTACAAATTATATTCTCAATCCCATAACCAAGTTAGATGGGCTACAGGATGCACAACAATTATCGCATAGAAGCCTCTGATTCTAACTCAGGTACATCTTTAGAAGATATAATTACGTCTCTTGCTACCAATACTTTGCAATTTTAGCAAGATACAAGTTCTAGAATCCAGAACTTGGTAAGCCAGATGGGTCAGCTGATGGTTGATGTCAACCACCTAGCGTCACAAAGCAAAGAGAAGCAACTATTTCAACCCAAGGTGTACCCAAGGAACGTTAGTGTAGAAACCTTACGGAGTGGAAAAGAGCTTGAGAATTCTGAGCAGATTACTTAAGGGATTGTTAGTGTAAAAGAAGTAGAGACAGACCTTGAAGGAAACATGGATATATCATTTAGTTCGAAGGTGAGTATTGAGTCCCTAATTGTTGTTAGACTAAACCTTTAACATTACTTGGAAGATTAGAAAAATTAAATGAGGAGGAAAAGGGTGAAGAGATATTCTACGAGTGTTGGGACTCAGTAGAGATTGAGAGTATGGAGATAGGGAAAATGCTGAATATGAGTGTTCATCAACTTATGCCCTATTCGAAAGAACCTCAAGTAGAGAAACCACAAATTGTGACACATGAAGTTATAATTTTATCATATGATGAGGAAAACAAGGAGTTGAGCTGGTGAAAATAAAAAATGACAGTTTTTCGGAAGCAACCCAAAGGAACTGTATTTCTTTTCCTTTACATTTTTGTATTTGTTAGGATATGTATGTGCGTTTTAAAGTTTTTATGTTTCTTACGTGCTTTTATGTTTTCAAATAAAAAGAGAGAGAATCAATAAATCAATTTCTTTTCTTCTAGTACTTCTATGATTATATAGTCATAATTATAAAGTGAATTGACTAGAAAGATCCATGGCAACTTGAGCATGTACTTTACTCTTGTGATTGGTTAATGCATTATCTTTAGAAAAGTAGTGACTAGTGGTAGACACAAGCCAGTAAGATTTTGAGCCTTTATACATTGAAACATCCATATCAGTCTCATTGTCTTTTCTTTATATGTGACCTTTATGACATGTACATCTTAATTATGTAAGAGAATCTTAATGGTGGAGAAATGAACTGATATGCAAAGTTGTGGAATGTTATGATTATGAATGGTGTTTGAGTGTATCCATGAATTCACCATATTTAAATAAAATTTATCAAAGTCTACCCCTATATTGCTTAATTTCTAAAGGTGATGATTGTTGATTGATCATAAGTAAAAGCATTGAATGTTGCATTCTTGCTATGGTTTTATAAGTTATTTCTCTTTGTTTATAACTATCTATTCTTGGGAAATATGGAAAATGAGTAAGTGTTTTAGTTTGTGACTGTGATTTTGTTTTTTTTCCTGAAGACGTTCAAAGGCTAAGTTCAGCTTCTTGAATAAGCTCTTTTGTATATTCTTCAAACTTAATGTCTTTTGACACTTGTTCCTCATATCTTACTTCTTCAAAGCATCCTTTCTCTTGCTTTTTGATATACTCATTCCTTATGTCAATTTTCATGCAAGAGCTACTTTCTTTCAGATGTTCAAGGCTTGGTTCATCTTGAACTCCATATGCTCATCACCAATCTGAAAAGCAAATTTTCTTTGTAAACATCGATAAGCACTTTTCTTATGTTTATGAATGGCCCTCTAAGAATTAGTGGACAATTCTTATCCTCTTCGAAATTTATTACCAAAAAATGTAAAAGGATAACAAACTTATCCACCTTCACGGTAATATCCTCCACCATACTAAATTGTCCCTTAACAGATTGATCTATTAACTAGATAAGCATTAAAGTTAGCTTCACACCACTAGGCCTTAATTTTCTGAAGATTGACAAGGGCATAAGATTTATACTTACACCTAAGTCACATAAATACTTTGAAAATTCAAAGTCACCAATCACATAAGGTATTGTGAAGCTCCTAGTATCATTCAGCTTATAAGGCATATGACTGCTGATAATAGAGCTACAACTTTTAGTTAGTGTTAACATTTTATTCTCTTCCCAGGTCCACTTCTTTATTAATATGTCTTTCAAGAACTTCTCGTACTTGGGTATATGCTCCAATGCATCTATAAAATAAATCTTTGTTAATATGTCTTTCAAGAACTTCATGTACTTGGGTATATGCTCCAATGCATCAAGAACTTCTCGTACTGATGCATATGCTCTAATGCATCCATAAAAGATGGGTTAATTTACAAAGTCTTTAATTTCTCCCTGAAATTTGCAAATTGTGTATCTAGTTTGCTCTTTCGTAAACAATAAGGTAATGGAATCTTAGGTGGATAGAGCAGAGGAGGAACATAAGGAGGGTCTTTATTCTTTTCTTCATCCTTTTTCTTCTTTTCTTGGTCTTATAAAGGCGGGGTTTAGCTTGTTCTTTTGTTTGTCCTTCTACCTCTTCCCCACTCCTAAGTGTGATAGTCTTAAATTGTTGTTTTAGATTTACTTCCATATTTCTTAGAAAGCTTTTCACACTCCTCATACAAAATTTATTAGTAAACTAGCCCAATTGAACTTCTAGATTGTGAATAGAAGAGGTAGTTCTTAGTTACTTCTTCAAACTTCCCTTCTAGCCTCATCGAGGCCTCATCCTTGCTTATGATTTTGTCTATGATCTTATGTAATTTTGAATCCTATAAACTAGAGTCATTTTTTGAAATCCTGGTGGGCCTTAAATTCTCATTTGAGTCCTTGCATTATTAGACTAGAAGAAATCTGGGTGGTTCTGCCACCCCAGATTGTACATGTTCCAATAAGAATCGTTACTTTCTAGACCATATTGTTCACCCATAAAGTTGAATTGCTGCACATTGTTGTTTTCCACTAGTAAGCAATCAGTTATGATACGGCTCTCTTATCTGCATAGGTTGCATCCATACTAAACTGCTTTAAATAGAGAGAAAGAAGCGATTGTCAGGCTATTTAATTCCTTGGTGAGGCTGTCAATTTTAGTCTACAATGCTATCACTAAATCTATTGCAATCATTCCTTCTAGATCCAGGAAGGTTGACTACTATCTACTTCGTTATGATTTATATGGATAACTATTGTTTTCTATCTCTTTTAACAAGTTGTATGTCGATTGCATTATTAGTTATGTAATTCCTTGATGATAGGTATTGAAACCTAGCCTCATGAAGTCCATAACGTTCCTTTTCTCTTTGTGATATATTTCCTCCATCATCGTTCTTTCTATCTCTTCTTGGAGTTTAACTTTTTAGATTCCTCATTCTTGCCTTGTGATGTCCAAATTGATATGTTTTCTACTTTGCATCCAAATTTCTTTTCTTTTTTATTTTAATTTCTTATGATTGGGTACCTCAATCACAAGAAAGGGTAATAATTCCTTAAATAAAAGGAATTCAAATCGTCCTAAACTAAGCTCCCCGGCAATGGCATTAAAAACTTGTTAAACAAGTTTTATATGTAATAAAAGTCTCAATACCTGCAAGTATATAGATCATAACTTGTAATATCAAAAAGTAGCAATCCCACAAGGAACTAGCTAAAACAAATTGAACCTAACTTTGTCTAAGGTAATAAAAGTGAACAAAATAATAACAAAAATTAAAGAAATTAAATAAAGTCAAGCAAATAACAAATAATAAATGAGCTACCAATTTAATGTAAGGTTGATCAAGTATGAATGCTTAGGATTTATTCTTTCATTATTTTGTTCCCTCAACTCTAATTGATCTAATTATTTATTGATCATAAATTTCCTAAGGGATTAATTACTCTCTCTCAAGACTTAACCAATTATCCCTAATTGAATCTGAAATTTATGGATTTTGCAACCACTTAATTTATAAAACCTTCCTAACGTTTTCAACTAGCTTTGACATTATCTATTAGATAGTCAAGTTCTCACATAAGATCTCTCTTCGAATGATAGTTGATTTGATAATAAAGTGACTTATTAAACTACCAACTCTCATTACACAATTTAATCATATTACTTTTGAATCACTCTCTCAATTTATTGCCAAATTATGATCGTGCATAATTAACATAACATCAAAATTTTATATTGAATAAACAAAGATCAAAATCATAAAATAACTATGGAATAAACCCTAATCTAGAAATTAAACATCATGGATGTAATAAACATCTGAAAATTCAATTTACACATCAAATATGTTGAAAATAACAAAGTATACAGAAAGAAAAACTCTATTTAGAGCTTGATCTGGAAATCTAGATGTTCTTCTTGATCTTCCTTATTTAATCCACGTTTGTAAGACGACGGCTACCTTTTTAGAGTGTTTTCACGTTCTTAAATAGTCTCAGAGGGTATAGGGATTCCTCCTTTTTTTAGTTCCAAAAATGCCCCTAAACCCTAAAATAGATGGAAAAGGTAACATTTGGGAAGCCTCTATCATAATCGTCCATCTGGTCACGATCATGACTCTGTGAAATTGCTCTCTTTCACGATCGTGCACATTCATAAATCTGGGTATTTTTCTTCTATCATGACTGTGACATGCTTGAACTTGCTCTTGAAGCTCCATGCATGCCCAAATCTCTTGTACTTCATCTTTCTTATTTCTAACACTAATAAACACATAAAACACTTAAGGAAATATATAATTATGAATGAAAACGTGCTCCAAACCACACAAACACTTAGAATATAGATAACTAAACAGATTAACATAATTCTAAGCCTATATATGTAACAATAATCTAAAAACCATCTATAAACATACTAAAACACCTATGAAAACATAGTCTAAACTACACCTATCAGACGTAGCCTAATAGTAAGTCACAAACTATGCATCTCTTGATCCTTTGGTTTTATATCATATGTATCAACTTCAGGTTCTTGTTCCATCTAGATGTGATTTTGTGGCTCTTGAGCTTCACTAAGTTTTACCTTACTCCCACTACTTTCTTTAAGAATAAATTCTCTTTCTAATAATGTAGCATGTCTTGAGATAAACACCTTTTGCTAAAAAGGAAGGTAAAATTGATATATGATAGTCTTTTTTAGATACCCCACAAATTTGCATTTATTTGATTTAGTTTGAAGCTTATCAGATATTGCACATTTTATGTAAATAACACATCATCAAATCTTTAAGTGTGACAACCTTAGTATTCTGCGGATCCATATCTCATATGGTGTCTTTTCAACCAATTTGTATGGAACTCTATTTAGAAGGTAAGTAGCATTTTCAATGGCATATTCCCAAAAGGAGATGGAAAGGACTACATGACTCATCATGAAACATACTTATCTAATAGAGTATAATTTCTCCTCTCAGATACTCCATTATGTTGTGGAGTTATAGAAGGAGTCTATTATGATAAAATCTCATTATCTTTTAAGTAACCAAAAAACTTGTGGTCAAGTATTCACCACCTCGATTTGATCTAATTGTCTTAATACTTTTACTAGTTTGTTTCTTATCCTTAAGTCTAAATTCTTTAAAATTTTCAAAAGATTCAGACTTTTGTTTCATTATGTACACATAACTATACCTAGAATGATCATTTATAAACCTAATGAAATATGAGAATCCACCTCTAGCATTAGTAGACATTGGCTTACATATATATTAATATATTAGCTCTAGTAACTTACTGGCACATCCTCCCTTTCCACTAAAGGATAGTTTGGTCATGTTTCCCAATGAATAAGATTAACAAGTTTCATATGATTCATAATCAAAAGGATCCACATATCCTTCTTTATGAAACTTTGTCATTTTAGTTTTGTTGATATGACCTAACATATAATTCCATAGATAAGATAGTTTTTGGTCACCTAAATTTCTTTTCTTACTATTTATGTTAAAAATTGGCCTTTCAATAGCTAACTTATACAAACCATTTATAAGTAATCCAGATCCATAATAAACATAATATTTATTAAAAGAATAAATTTTATTTTTAATAATAAAGAAAAATCAATTCAAATCTAAATAATAAATATAAAAGATGTTCCTAGTAATAACTAGAACATAATAACAATTATTCAGTTCTAGTTCTAGGCTAGACGGTAAAGCTATACTATATAAGTTCTTACAACTAATGCAACAACTCTTGCTCTATTTCCTACTCGTAGGTCCACTTCACCTTTCCTCCAAATTATTACATATATGAGAACTACAACTAGTATTTAATACCTAAGAATATGGAGCAGACGTAGGAAGATTGATCTCAATCATTAATATACCTGAAGAGACAACTTCCTTAAGCTTCTTATCTTTTAAGGTAGCAAGATAAGCTGGGCAGTTCCTCTTCCAGTTTCTATTGACCATACAGTGAAAATATGTGCCCTTATCATTGCTCTTCTTCTTGATACCACCTTTTGGATTTACTACTTTAGTAGAAGCATTCTATTTCTTGTTATTATTCTTCTTAGAGCCCTTTTTCTTACTATTGGAAGAATCCACAATATAAACAGAACTAGGTTCTTTTTAAGGCATCCCTTTGCAATCTTGAGCATATTTAGCAGTTTAGGCAATGATATATCCTTTTGATTCATGTAGAAGTTAGATAATAAATTGTGAAAAGCTCAAATTGAGAGACTACAACACTATATTGATGCTTAACTTATGGTCCATAATAAAACCCAATTGGGCTAATTTTTCAATATCCTAATCATCTTCAACATGTGTAGGTTCACTAAAGATACTTTTGCCATCTTGCATTGAAATAATGCCTTGGAGAATTGATACATCTCCACCTTGCTTTGTGCACCAAATAGCTCCTTGAGATGCATAATTATAATAGGAGCATCCATGTTCTCATGCTACCTTTGAAGCTCTCGAGACTCTTAGCTAACATCACATATTTAACTTGCTTAATGGCATTAATATAATGTGATATCTCTCCTAAGACTCATTAATCGCATCTGAAGTAGGCTTTGGTGGAACAGGAGTGTTAAAAACATATAATTTCTTTTCTTTCTTGAGAACAATTCTTAAATTGCAAAACCAGTCTGAGAAGTTAGGTCTAGTTAGTTTGTAAGTGTCCATGATTATCCTCAACGTCAGAATAATACTCATCTTCTGATTCAATAATCAAAAGACATAAAAGAACAAGTATTAGTTTATACCCGAAAATAAAATAAGTACTTTAATAAATATTTGATTGCTCCCATTATTTTATTCAAAATAATGGCCCTCACTATTAAATAGAGTAATTATCAAATAATTTCTTAGTCGGCTAAGATCTTTTGAAAAATAATTGCTCTTAAGTTTGCTCAATAAATCAATTAAATTTAAATCAGGTAGATAACAACTTTATCAATCACATCTTATGTGACTTCTATATCTATTAGGTGACAACTCTTTGCCAAACTATTTTATAGATATTATTCCTAACTATACCTCTAAATCTAGATGATCATAAGTTTGCTTATCTAAATCATACAAATTTAGTTAAGTATGACCCATTAATTTAAGATAAAACATATGCAAGTTACTATGATCTTAAGTTTGCTCAACAAGTTATACAATAAACATAACTATGATTTAATTCTTAAATATGGAAGACAAGTATTACGTTCTTAACGTGTACTTAATATTTAACTGAGGAATTTAAATTTTTCAAAAAATGGTATCATAAAAGTACGATATCATTATATTTATAATTTCTAACATAATCTAATTATGAAAGAAATCATTTTTAAAATTTCTTATTTCTAATTATTGATTTGCTAATTAATTTAATTGAATAAATCAACTTCTAAAAAATTAAACTAAATCCCAAAATATTCCTAGTAAAAATTACCCTTTGAAAATAATTTTCAAGCATTAAAAAACCTTTTTCAATTTTATTAAAAATATAAACTAATTTAATTTCTATTCTAATCGAAATTAAGGCTTTAGAAACATAAAATACCAAATAAAAACAAGTGGGCATAGTATGAGGTGCGTGCACTCATTGATTGAGGCGCGTGCAATTTATGAACGAGGAACATTAACTGGTGCGTGAACTGAACGCATTAGCAACATCTCCCAAAACATTGGGCCCGTCATCTTACATGCACCCATCGTTTTTACGTTGCCACCTCCCTTCTGTTGCTTGACTCCGCTTGCTTCCGACTTCCTTCATCGCCTTGTGTTGGATATTTATTATTGTTTTTCATGGTTTCATTTATGGGCTATAATTCCCCTCTTCACTAGTGGCGACGTCACTAGTTCTTGGCTTCACCAGTGGCGATTCGTCACTCGTTTCAAGCTATCACCAGAGGTGGCTCGCCGCTAGTAGGCGACTCACCAGTGAAGTTTTGCCACTGGTTTAGTCTCTCACTAACCACGGGGCAAGTGATTTTATTTAGAAACCCAGTAAATTAATAAGAAAAAAATCAAATCTAGGGCATGAATTCTAAAACAAAATAACCAGAAAATTTTCATCATAGACACATAAACGAATTTCCAAAACAGATAAAAACACATAATCTGATATTCTTCAAAGAATTAATGGTCCAAAACAATACAAAAAATATTGTAATGCAGAAGCAGACAAGGGAGCGGTATACAATATTTTCATAATAGTTTCGAGTTTAATGAAAAAATAAAGCCTCAATTTTTTTATCAAATCCATAACAACCAAGTTTTTAATTCAAGTTAAACAATTAAAGAAGACTCATATACTATTGGAAACCAACTGTAATCAAATCACGGGTGCAACAGAAAAATAAAAATTTTATAGTTTCTGATTAGACTCCAATAATTGAGTAACTTGAATAATTAAATCGAATAATAAAATATAAAATCGCTATGATTTAATTTTCCTATTCAAATAGTTCCGAAAGTTTTTCAATGTGTCAACCACAAACTGTTCATGTGCTCAACCATCTAACGGTATCCTCAAAGCAGTTTCTCTAACTCTTCAAAAAAAAAAAAAAGCAAGTGTGCTAGCTCCCTTATACTAATTTCCTATTAATAGGACAAGCATCGAGGTTTCTTAATTTTTATTTAAATTAAATAACTTAATTATAATTAAAGTCTAACTCTAGTTATAATAAAATTAAATATCTCATATTTGATCTCTAAAATTTCTTAAACTTTATAATTAAGTATAACTTAATTGCAATTGATTTTTCCTTTTTAAACTGCTCTATATGTGGGACTCATTTGGTTCCCAATATATTGAAAATAATTAAAAATAGTAATTTTAAGTCATAATTAGAATCAAATAAATTTAAAATCCTTTTAATTTATCTTTAATTATCTAATTAAAGAATTTATAATATTAAATCAAAATTGAAGTATAGCAATATATCATGACCATCTAAATATTAGGAATGTCAAAGTGGTTTGACTTAACTTGTATAGTTATGATATATAATTTAATCATTTCGTCATCCAATACTCCAATTGGATAGAGTATGAATATAATATCTACTTTTTACTATCCATTCACGTTTGTTCTTGCCAATTAGTAATTGATTTATGATTGATATTTGAAAACACATTTTTTAATTTCAATTCATTCTGGTCAGAGAATTCCATAAATCACTACTAATAAAGAACAATATAACATTTTCTTTGATTACTTTAGAGTGATGAATCCTTTATTGACTTACTCAATTATCTCTATATGGTTCATATTGCATCTAAGTACTACTGACTAAATTATCTTAGGATAGTTTATAAGTAGCATCAAAACACAGTAATTCTTACACAAGATACCTTAGTAATCTCGAGTTTAAGAATCAATTATTTAGCAACCATTATGAGGAAATCCATAGACACATAAATAATATTCCAATTTGGATCCTCATAGTCAAGTTAGTTTAGTGAATTTATTCTCTAATAAACACCCACACATTAGTTTAAGTATTTCTATGCTTTAATTTATAAGAACAATTCCTTTCTTTATAAGAAAGAAACAAAATGTGTGCTAATTTTATTGTTTCATCAATATACTGTTCTAATGAAACTACAACTAGGAACATTTAGGAATAATACATAAATGATATTCAAATAGCTATGAATTTTTTCCATAACACTTAATGTTTAATGATATAAAATTCTTAAGACACTCACTTTAGTTTATATTTGATTTTAGGTACAACTAGAAAGAGAAAGAGCTAAAATGAGTTGAAAATACAATATTTGAGTTTTCTTCTTGAGGTTCACACTCACTTATCTTCATAGAGCAAGAAGAAGAATGGTTAAAGCAAGAGGAGACAAGAAAATGCATGAAGATGATGAATATATATTGAAAACTCAAAAAGGAAGAATGCAGGAAATGACTCACGACTAGCATCAATTTTTCATAGTCGTGAGATGCCTCACACGTCTCACAACCATGAAAATTGTGTCATGGGCGTGAGAGTTGATTGAAACCCTAATATTAAAGTATAAAAACATCTTATTGTCGTCAAAAATAGACATGTTTCGTTTGGGATTTACACTTTAAGGGTGTGAGTTCTTAGTTTTAAAGAAGGGAAGGGGCAAAGCTCCATTCCTTTGGAGACCCATTGTTGGACCCCGAACTTTAATTGGACGTCAGAATTATTAAATGAGGAATTAGTGATGTTAAATGTTTATTTGGGTAATGTGAATTGGAGAAATTTTAAATGATATTTGGGGGTTAAA
>JANZLD010000006.1:52108267-52121499 GCA_026413575.1 Erythroxylum carthagenense
AAGAGTGGAGATGAAACTTGCATGGAAAAACGTTGGCACTAGTCGACTATAACACCTCGACTAGTCGACTATCAAGTAGAGCTGAACAATATCTGTCTAGATCAGTCATAAATGGAAAGGAAATAATTTTGCAACGTCTATGAGCAAATCAACAACGGCTAGAAGAAGATCCGTAACAGCTATATTCATCTAGAAGTCTACAAATAAATTGTGGAACATCAAGGGATTGAGAGTCTGGTTCAAAAGCAAGAAAGCATATCACTATTGTTCAAAAATTTTCTCTCAATTGCTCTTAGCTTGTTCTAAATCTGTATTGAGCATTATTACTTCATCTTTATCTTTGTTATTATTGCAAGTTGAGTGATTGGTGGTAAATCACTTGTGAGGTAGGATTTGTGCTAGAAAATAAGTCAGTTATGAGGCGTTGCTTGAGCCGGAAGTCAAGTTGTATTGAAAAGTTCACACTAAACTAAAAAGTGTGTAGTAAAGTGTTTTGACAAAATCCTAAGTGGGAGCTTAAGTAGAAGACGTAGGTCTTAGCACCGAACCTCTATAAAAACAGTATTTGCCTCTCTTCCCTACTCTTTACATTTAAATTTGTTTAATTGTTTTGTGTGTATTAACTTCTAATTTTTGTCGAACTTTACAAAAAAGGTTCAAAGATCTATTCAACCCCCCCTTCTAGATCGTTTATAGAACTATGTATGAAGGATCAGATCGATAGTTCCTCAACATCGATATATGAAAAATGTTATGAATCTTAGATAACTCTGTTGGAAAAGCTAACTTATAAGCTAAAGGCCCAATCTTCTTGATAATCTCATATGGGCCTATGTATCTTGAACTAAGCTTGCCCTTCTTACCAAATCTCAAAAATCCTTTCCATGGAGAAGCTCTAAGAAACACTTTGTCTCTAACTTCGAATTCCATCTCCCTTCTATGTGTATCCATATAGCTCTTCATTTTATCTTGAGTTGCTTTAAGTCTCTGTTTCACTAATTTAATCTTATCAACTATGACTTGTACCAACTCAGGTTCTACTAGTCGCTTTTCACCTTCCTTATCCCAACAAATAGGAGTTTTGCACCTCCTACCATAAAAAGCTTTATAAGGTGCCATTTAAATTCCTGAGTGATAGGAATTATTGTAAGCAAACTCGATTAAGGGTAAATGATCATCCCATGAACCTTTGAAGTCTATAACACAAGCTCTTAATATTGCCTCCAATGTTTGTATTGTCCTTTCAGATTGACCATTAGTTTGTGGATGGAAAGCTGTACTAAAGTGCAACTTAGTTCCCAAAGCCTCCTATAAGCTTTCCCAAAATCTAGAGGTGAACCTGGGGTCTCTATCTGAAACTATATAGCTTGGAATCTTATGAAGTCAGATTATCTCATGCATATATTTCTTGGCCAGGGCATTCAAAGAATCTGTCTGCTTAATTGGCAAGAAATATGCAAACCTGTTAGCCTATCCACAATCACCCATATTGCGTCATGCTTCCTGCTAGTCCTCGGCAATCCCATCAAGAAATCCATCGCAATCTTCTCCCATTTCCATTCCGGAATCGACAGAGGTTTAAGCTTGCCTAAAGGTACTTGATGTTCAGCTTTAACTTGCTGACATACTAAGCATCTTTTAGCATATTCCACAACTTCTTTCTTCATTCGTTGCCACAAGAAATGCTTTTTCAAATCTCTATACATAGCAAAAGGCACATTGTGTACCTCATTTAGAATCTCATCTTTTAACTCCAACATGTCAGGAATATACACTCTGTTACCTACCATTATCAATCCATCTTCTCTGATCTCTATTTTAGAAGGTTTACCACTTTTAATCTCTTCTTAGAGCCTGCTCAAATACTCATCTTGTTCCTATAATTCTTTAATCTTCTTATTCAATACTAGCCTCACTCTAAAGTTAGCTAATACATAATCAAACTCAACTTGCCTTATTGTTACCTTAAGTTTGGCTAATTCCATCAACAAAGGAAGATATATTGTCTCTATATGTGCCATAGTGGACTTCCTACTCAATGCATCCGCTACTACATTAGCTTTCCTAGGGTGGTAGTCTATCATCTAGTTATAATCTTTCAACAGATCTAACCACCTTCTTTGTCTCAAATTTAACTCCTTTTGGCTCATCAGATACTTAAGACTCTTGTGGTCTGTAAACACCATGGTAGTGACTCCATATAAGTAGTGTCTCCACACCTTCAACCCAAAAATTATGGCAGCTAACTACAAATCATGCATAGGATAATTCATCTCATAAGGCTTTAATTTCCTAGAAGTGTAAGCAATCATCCTTGCATCAACACACGACCCAATCCTTTCCTTGAGTCATCACTAAACACTATATATCCGTCACTACCCAAAGGCAAAGTCAAAACCAGTGCAATTGTAAGTCTGCTCTGCAATTCCTCAAAACTGCTTTGTCACTCCTCTATCCATACAAATTTTTGATTCTTTCTTGTCAATTTGGAAAGTGGAGCTACTATTATGGAAAAGCCCTCCACAAACCTTCTATAATACCCGACCAATCCCAAGAAACTTCTCACTTTAGCTACATTTTTAGGTGCTTCCCATTTCACAACTGCTTCTATCTTCCTCAAATCCATATGTACTCCTTACTTTGAAATCATATGTCCAAGAAATGTCACTTCCTTTAGCCAAAATTCACATTTGTCAAATTTGACACATAACTCATTCTTCCTCAATGTCTCCAAATAAACTCTTAAATGTTCCTCATGTTTCTTATCACCCATAGTGTAGTACCCCACACCCGCAAGACACGTACTTGACATCTTACGTGATATCCGAATCCGTTCCCCTCGAGGTTGGCGTGCTAGAATACTCAATCAGTCAAAACTCAGTACAAATATTTTTTGAATAAAATCAAAATATGCAAAAATTGATAATCCATTCAGGCTCACTTTATTCATAAACTTTTTCAATCATAACAATATAATCAACAAAACTTTCAACAGCCATTAGGGCCCTTTCACAAATACAACACACTTTAGACATAATGTCTTTCTATTACAACATAGTTCAAATACACATTGTGCAAAACTTTCAGAATACATTAATCGATACAAAAGTTGTGGAATATACAATTCAATACAAAATTAAAGAAATACAATGCAGATGCAAACTAATCCCGACCTTTATCCCTCACTTATATACTGTAGGTATACTCCCGTTTGCTTAACGGGATATTCTTTTAATCCTGAAAAATATTTGCAAATTTTGGGTGAGTTTTACGAACTCAATGAGTGACCATCATCGATGGCTCACCCAGTCACATAACACATAATTTACATTCACAACATTTCACACTTTGCATTCAATGCACTTTAATCATTCATATTATGCATATGTAGTGCACATGAGACCCACTTTCTATTTGTTACTTAGTTATGACCGAGTGCCTAAACTGTCCCATATCCATTGGATACTGGGCTCATTACTAACTGTTCCTTATCTGCTTGGGAGAGACAGGACTCATTTTAGATAGTAAGCCTTAGGCTCTTAATCACGTTTGAGCTCGAGGCTCATTTTTGCTCGTTAAGCTTTAAGCTCTGATCGGTGGCTACTTTAGTCACAACTATCATTATGTTTCATGTATTCATGAAATGGAATGCCTCAATCACAATTGCATATTCTCATTCACTCACAATCACATTTCATTGGACCATAGTCTGGCATTCAATATTAAAGTTGAGAATCACACTTTCATTCATATGCAAATGCACTTTTAAAACACATTTATCATTAGACCGTGGTCCGGTATTTAACAGTTGAATTATGCATACTTATTTCATATCATTCACATACAAATAGCTCTTCAATATCCAGTTAACATCATAATCATCGGACCTTCTGTCCGGAAATCAACACAATCATTCACATTCATATAAGCATTCAGTAGTCAATCAATATAAAATTTAAACAAAACAAACAATGAAATGAGATCATCTAGGTCTACTCACAGTGTGCTCCAGATTAGCATTTGCTTCCAAGGACTAGAAATGTCTAGATGATGGCTCTCAATACTATCCTCTATATCATGCAAAACATACAAATATCATAATTTGCACAATTATAAGTGTTTAATAATGCACATGTATGCGATGAAATATGTACCATGCATGTTCGTGACAATCCTGAGTATCTATCCATTATTCTCATCATGTAAACATTTTAATTTCCAACTCACATAGGTACCATGTATACTTATGCTCCATATCCCAATGAAACCATTAAAATCACAATTCATAACTCATTGATCAAAATTCCAGATTTTTCCAAGAAACTAAGTTTCAGGTTTGTTGTTCTTGATCATTTAGACAATATAAATGGGAAAATTTCAAAACATTTTCTTCTATAAAATTTTTTCCCTATGTCTTAGTTTCTAATGACACTAAGATCATTCAATTTGATTTAGTATTATGAAAGTTATATTCCAAATATTTTCGGACTACTTTTATTATGAGATAGTACCCTATACTTAAATTCCACCAAGAAATTGAAATTCCTATAATCCAATTTAGAATTTAATTTCTTTAGATAATTTGTAGCCCTATGTCTCTAGTTTACTCCAAATTAAGAATCAATTCATTTGGATCATTATAGAAAAAGATATTTCCAAAATATTGAACCATATTTAGTGTAGAGAAAAGTTCGACGTGCGAACTCCTCCAGAGAGGATTTCTCACAAAAGTTTCACAAGTTCACCACGACGAAACCTACAGTTGGCCATGACGAACTTTACCCAAAAGAAATCCTTGCTAACCTTCAAGTTCGCCATGGTGAAGCAAAGAGGTTTTGCCACGACGAACTTTCACAAATGCATACTCAGTTTTTTTTTTCCAACTTCAGGTCATATTTTGGGACTCTTTTAAATAGAATTTGAAGTCAACTTCTTTATGAAAAATGTACCTATACATCTCTAGTTTAATAAAAATCAAGAATCATTTCATTTGGATTACTAGAGAATAAGTTATGGATAAAAGATTAAAGCATACTCAAAGATTATGTTGCTGCAACATTTTCCAACTTAACTACCAAGTTTTGTTTCCAAATCTTATCCTAATACAACTCATACCAAGATCACCTTTTCTACCTCATCACTCCTCATTCTCAAGCCCATTTCAAATCCAAAACATTCACAAATAAATTCATGATCTATATTTGATTACTAACTAAAAACAAAGCATATACATTTTCCCATTCATAATTGATTTTCTACACTCATCCTAACACCATTATATGGATCATCCAACTCCCCAAAACACCTCTATAATAAATCATGGGTCATTAAAGATCATTCACAATTGCAAAAACATGACATATACATAGATTTTTCACTATCCAAGTCACACACACACAACTCACATAATCAAGTCATTAATCCCACATTTCTTATCATTCTAGTTTCAATTTAACAATACCTATAACATTTAAAGTATAACTTACTTGAGTTCACTTCAAATTCTTCATCAAAACTAGCCCTAGCTCCCAAGCACCACACGTTCATCATCTTAAAGGAGGTAAGGATAAGTTTTCTTGTGGCAAATTGAAGAAACAATAAGATGGAAGTAGCAATTGAAGGATGGAAGCAAGATGTAACTTGATGGAGGTTTAGGTGAGTCAAGAATCATGAAGGAGAAAAGAAAGTCACGAAGAGGAAGATGGGGAGAGAAAAAAGAAACACCTAATACTTTGAATTGAAAAACAACGTGGAAGGCAAAAAAAGGGGCTTTAATAACTTAGTGGACTTAAGACATTGTTTGGCAAGTGACATATGTCACTTGCCACATGTCCGATTCTTATAACCTAAATCGAATTTCTATTCTAATTGTCTCCCAATCTTCAATGACTCTTGTCAATAATTCCTAAAGTCATTTATCAAATTTTCCATTGCCATTGGACAGTAATTTTTACTATTATTTAATAATTTTTTTGCCACTTGGGAATTTTCCTAGCTAAAATGCCCAACAATTTCCAGAAATTTTTGCAACAATTCCCAAAAATTCTAAATTAATTTATACACTCTCCAAATCAATGTTCACTATATAAAAACCATATTTCTCAATATACTCACATTTATAAACAATTATACCCGAAAATTGTCAATGAATGCATGTACAATTATCTTTATGTGCAAAGATTCAATATTCTTGTGTGTGTGCATCATGTAATGCATGAGCATGAGATGTGTTTTCTAATTTCTCAATAATCTCTCACATTTACTATTTTAGCCTTAATATGGTTAACGGGATGTTACACTTAGAATAGACCAAAATATCATCAATAAAGATAATGACAAATTGGTCTAAGAAAGGCTTAAAGACTCTATTCATCAAATCCATGAAAGCTACAGGTGCATTTATCAACCCAAAAGGCATAACCAAGAACTCAAAGTGGCCATACCATATTCTAAAAGCAATCTTTGATACATCGGATTCCTTTATCCTCAACTAATGGTAACCTGATCTCAAATCTATCTTCAAAAAGATCCTTGCTTATAATTGATCAAACAAGTCATCTATGCATGGAAGCAGATATCTGTTCTTAATGGTGACATGGTTAAGCTTCCTATAATCCACACACATTTGCAATGATCTGTCTTTCTTCTTCACAAAAAGGACCAGAGCTCCCCAAGGTGAAGAGCTTGGCCTAATATAACTTTTCTCCAACAATCTTCCAATTGTTCCTTAAGCTCCTTCAATTTCACTACATTCTATAAGGCATAATCGAAATTGGCATTGTGCTTGGAAGAAGCTCAATGAGAAATTCAATTTCCTTAGGTGGTGGTTGTCCTAGTAACTCCTTGGGAAAGACATCTGGGAATTTTTTGACCACTGATATATCTTCTAACTTCCCTATATCTACCCTCATGTCTACCACATAGGACAAAAATGCTTCACACCCTTTCCTCATCATTTTCTCTGCCATCAAAGCTGAAACAATTCTTGATGAGCTAAATTTTCTGTCTCCCATAAACATCACCCTTTTTCCATCATCCAGCTCGAACTTCACTGTCTTTTGTTTGCAATCTAAGGTAGCATTATATTTCTTTAAGGCCTCCATACCCAAAATCACATTTAATCCTCCCATCTTCAATGGCATTAAATCCACCACTATGTGTCCCCTACCAATATGTATCTCACAGCCTCTATAAACTTGACTAATCATAATATACTGGTTGATTGGAGTACTCACCATCAAAGGAGTATCCAATGGGCTTAAATCTCTACCATACATAGTTATACCCGATGAAACAAAGGAGTAGGTAGAACTCGGATCAATCTAAACAATCACATTATCATCAAATAATTTAATCATACCAGTCACAACTTCTGGAGCGGTCTCTATGTCCTCCCATGTCATTGCAAACACTCTAGCAAATACTTTCCCCTTTGGTCTTCCTAGAGGATTTACCCTCCTAGTTGCATCAGAGCTACCCACTTCAGTTGCAATCTTATGCCCCACTGCCTCAGTTCTTTTCGAAGCTTGCATCTGTGTTCCCTCTCTTCTTGCATACCGCAGACAACTGTAACGTTCCCCTCTATGGAACTTGCTGCAATGATCACACTTAGGTATAGAAGACTTATCCCCTTCTCCTCTTCTACTGCCTCCCCTCATTAAAGCTTGATGAGAAATAGTAAAAGCCCTCATAGGTCTAGGCCTACTTGCACCACTGCTCCTCTCCTCAGACTGCACAGGGAAAGTCTTAGCACTCCTTTTAGGCATAGAAGTACCACCTCCCCTCTTGAACTATTCTCTCCCCTTTCTCTTTTTAATCACGACGCTCTTTATGTTCTCAATGTTTTCAAGCCTCAGAGCTGCTTCAACTAGCTGTTGAAAATCACAAAAATTCTGCACCACCACTTTCTCTCTGATAGCTAGAAGCAACCCCCGATTCAAACCTACAGCACTTAGCTACCTCACTCATCACCATCTCTGTTGCATACTAGGATAGCTGTGTAAACCGGCGTTCATACTCACTCACCGTCATTTCCCTCTGGGTGAGACTTAGAAACTCTCTCTGCTTCTGCTGAATGTACACCTCAGACAGGTACTTCTTCTTATAAGCAGCTAAGGAGTCCTTCCATGCTAGCACTGGTGATCTCATCTAGCTCCCAGGCACACTCTCCCAATAATGCAAAGCATCTCCATGTAGCAAGCTTACAGCACACACATCTTTCTCATCATCCTCAGACTCCATCTGATCCAGTGTCCTCTCGGTCTTTCTTAACCAAGTCTCGACTTATTCTGGATCTATTGTCCCATAGAAATCCACTTTCCCATACGTCCTGAGCTTATCAAACTATTTCCCCTTCTTAATTAGGGCTAAAGTAGAATATTACGGCATCTGGCCCATAGCCTGAGCGAATGCCTGAAATATCCTCAGATCCAATGGAGCAGGCATTTGCTACTACAGAAGAGGAGACTACCTCGTTTGTGATCCAACGGGCTCTCTACCTTGCCCTATAGAAGCCTCAACATTTCCTGGGGCTACTGATTCATTAGTACTCTCCTCCCTTAGTGAAGTGTCAGGTGTAATCGATCCTTACAATACTCCTCATGTCCTCCTACAAGGTGACATCTTACTCCTTCAATGTAAACACTAACTATTAGCTTACATTTCGTTTTAAAATCCTAATCACTACATGTATGCATGACATACATGTCACTTAACGCAATTCAATCAATTCACAATGCAATAAGTAATCACATAACATAACAATTCATCCTACTATGCATTCTAATCCTAGGAAAAACTTAAGCTCTGATACCAAACAATGCTGGCCCCCGCTTCTGGAGCCTAGCATTCAGAGTCATTGAACTAAAACAGTGCTTGTCCTTAACCATATTGAACCTGTTTCGGGAAAATTGACATAACTTTCTCTATGGATATTGGATTAAGATGTTCTTTAGATAGTTGGAAAGAAGGCTTCAAGATGTACAACCTTCATGCAGGCCTTAAAGATAGATTCAAACATCTAGTAGGAAAAAAGTGGACCAGAAGATAGGGTCAGATGAACCAAGATGAAGGGTTAGATGAATTGGAAAAATGGTCATAACTTTTCCTAGAAAACTCATATTATGGCGTTCTTTATAGTTTTCAAAAGAGGAATTTAAGATCTAAAACTTTCATAAAGGCCTTGAAGACAAATTCGATCATTTATAAAGTCAAAAATGCGACCCGATGATAGGATCAGATGAACCTAGACGAAGGGTTAGATGAATTGGAAAAATGGTTATAACTTTCTCTACAGAACTCAGATTAAGGTGCTCCTTAGATGGTTCAAAAGAGGACTTCAAGTACAACTTTTATGAAGACATAAAAGACAAATTCAATCATTTACAAGATCAAAAATGGGACCAAATGATAGGATTAGATGAACAGTGCATCAGACGATATGACGTCATCACCAGACGATATGATGTCATCACAGACGATATGACGTCATCACCAGATGATATGATGTCATCACTAGACAATATGACGTCATTAGACGATACAATCTATAGTCTTGAGCATCTTCACTTATAAAGACCATAACTATTGACTCTGATGTCTAAAAATTTCATACTATATATCGTTGGAAAGCTAGAAAGATAAGCTACAACTTTCCAGAAGACAACTTTAACTAATTTAGCCTAAATTAGTCCATTGTTTCCCCTAAAGTCAGCACACAATTTATACACCTATGAAAGACTTATATTATGAAATGTACAACTACAAAAGAAACATGCACATCCACCTAGGGATCTTTTCAATTCTAAACTCATTTGCTAAATCAAAAGAAGTTCATACATAACTTTAATTACAGATTAATGTAATAATTAAAGGTTTACACTAATTACAACATACATAGGATGCTCAATGTTTAACATGCTTATAAAGCTATCCAAAAGTGATTGAACTAACTTAATTACAAAAGTTTCTAATATCTTGGAGTTTCTGATGCCTGGCAAAGATTGCTAACCTTCTCATTCTGCACTTGAGGAGGGAATAGTGGGGTAAGCTACACGGATCAATGACTAAAATATTTATAGCCGTTGGCAATTGACCACAAATTCAAGCATATGTATATATATATGTGTGTGTGTGTGTGTGTGTGTGCGTATATTTAGTAATTCAAACATTCTTCAATTTAGTTTAACACTCACAGCACATAACACTCAAATGCATCATACATGACAAATTAAAGATGCAATGCACAACAATTGGCTCAAGGGTTTCATAGAAACAGAATGGAGAAACCAAAGTTTACACTATGAACAGAATAAGTCCAAATTCAAAGCTCATATGCCACAAGCGAGCAGCGGGGAGAAGGCTCTTGTCAATGTGCAGCTGGGAGAAGACTCTTGTCAACGTGCACATGACGAACAGAATGATTCCACTCTCACCCAAACAAAAGCACATATTCATTTTCTCATATGCTCATACTTTTAGTCTTTGTCTTCTTTTCATTTAATACAAAATGTCATGACCTCTTTTGAGGTATAACATAGTCATATTTCATCATGCATTTCTACATTTACAAGTAAGTCAATTTCAAACAAATCAATTTCAACATACACACATAGGCAAGAATTTGCCTAATTACACTATAACTATAAATATATTACTCACCTAATTAGCTTGCGAAAATCTAAGTCAAGTTTGCCTTTCCCCTTGCTCCTGGGTAGGATTCCCTTGGTTTCCTAAAGCAACCAAAGTTCTATTCAAAACAACATTTCAATAAAATTCATAAACTTCAAAAAATCACAAAATTTTAACAAACACAAATTAACTCAAATCTAACCTACCTATAGTCCATCTAGGTTAGAAAACCTAAGACCTAGTTTAGAAACCCTAAAATCAATTGGGTTCTCCTAATCCATCTTTTTCTAACACAAACCTTTCATTTTCTACATAAACTCATTTTCTCTCTAGCTCCTTTATCCTTAACACAACCGATTCCTTTAATAAAGCAATAAGAAAAGATGGTTAACCTACCTTAACAAACTTGATTTCTCTTCTTTTCTTCTTTCATTGAAACCTCTCTTCTTCTCTCCTATTTTCGTTTTTCACTCTCCTCCCTCTTCAATTCATGTTTTTATCTTCTTAACAAGCAAGACAACATATTCTTCTTCTATTTCTACCCTTAATGAATCCAAAAAGTCCATTTTACCCTTCCTTATAAGCTTATATTCTTTTATGCTTAAGTGATCTCCCAAAAATGTCCTTGAACATCCTTATTACATTAACACTTTAATTCCACTTACCCATTCAATAAATCCTACTAACTTTGACATAATTGTAACTCCAACAATTTAATCTATCTAAAACTTAAAATTATTTTTAAATCATGCTTAACTTAAAGAAAAATTTCAGGGCACAACAAGGTTAGCATTAATGAATGGTAAATCCCCTCTCCTATAATTCGATTAATTTCTTTTGATAGATTTCCATTGTGACTTGTGCAATTGCTTAATTTCAATTTTGTTTGTTTTGTTTTAATTTTCCAAAATCAATTCTTTTGTTTATATTCTTGTTCAGCTTTTATTTCATTTTATATTCTTTTCTTTAAGCCTTAGATGACTTAATATTAGGCTAATACCCTCCTCGTGGGATCAACCCTTCAATACTACAAAGAACGACCCGTATGCTTGTGGTATCTGAGAGCTTATAAATTTAAAACTCAAATCTAACGATCACAAATAGAGAAATCAACTAAGTGAAGTCCCAAACCTTAAAATTGGCAAAGTAGTTCTTCTAATGCTTTTCCTTCCCTTCCTCTTTGGCTTTGCTTGAATAACTAAGTGAAATGATGGGATGAAGAAGGTGAAATGGAGAGGAGAAAAATCTGAAGTTAAGCCATCAAAGTGTCATCCATCTCCCCTCTTCATATGCTTTTTCATGAATTTTCTAGTTTTAGACACATGTTTCAATCCCATCGGATCATATGTCACAATCCTATTGGACCACGTGTTACAATCCCATTAGACCATTTGTTAATTCTATTGGACCACTTGTTAAAATTATATTGGATCAAGTGTTACAATTCTAGTGGACCATGTGTTACAATTCTATTGGACACATATGCTTTAATCTTATTAGTCCACGAGTTGACTTTAGGAAAATTGCATATTGGTCCTTCTTCTTCCTTTAATTCCTACATTAGCCTATAATCTTATCATTCCCTTATGTCTTAAGTTTCTAATGACATAAATTTCATGCAATTTGGTTAATTATATTAGGAGTTATACCCCCAAAAATTACCAATTGTTCGAAAACAAGGATAGTAGCCAAATTTTGACTTCAAAACAAAATTCAAAACTCTTATAGGCAGAATAAGATTTCCGTTTCTTCATGAAAGTTTTAGACCTGTGTCTGTAGTTTAATCTCCAATTAAAATTATCCAGTTTAGAGGTTTAAAGGTCAAGATATGGTTAAATTGCTGAAATTTGTGCAGTGGAACCTATCTATTCAATGAGGTACACATCCCAAATCAACTAATTTCGGTCTTATCATGCAAGAGCAACACAAAAATAAATCCAATTTAACCAAAAACATCCCATTTGCTTATCGAATATTTCTTTTATCAATTCCTCTCACATCACATTCATAAATCCAAGCAAACATATCAAAAATTTCTATATATATTTCACGTCTAAGTATGTATGTCTATGTCGAAGTGAACAAATTATCCATTTACCCTTGTCTTTTATAGTAAGCACCATTATATCTCTTACTATATTTAGATGTACCTAATGCATTATGTTCACTTCTTAATATACCCCAGACATGCTATAATACTTCTAGGGTATATGCTAGGGCGTTACATGGACTATTTGAATATTAATATAGCTCTTTATAAGGTCTTTCAGAGCATTAATGGTATCAATAAATCTAGCATACATGTTAGATATGCTTTTATTATGCTTTATTTGAAACAATTCATATTGATGTATTAGCATACTTATTTTGCTCTCCTTTACTTGATGGTTGTTGGACCCCGAATTTTTTTTATGATCTATAATTGATGTCTTTAAGCATGATTGTGTTAATTATGTGTTTTTGGCTTATTTTGATTAAATTGGGCATAGTATTGGATAATTGAAGTGTAATTGAGATTAAAATACGGTTTAAATAGGAATTATAGGGCTTAAAATGTGTAAGGGTATTTTGGGAATACCACTTAAGTTGGAATGGGTTAAGGC
>JANZLD010000006.1:52121599-52133618 GCA_026413575.1 Erythroxylum carthagenense
GATTAAGGTTGGATGCCGCGGTATAACCCGCAAACACTCGCCGCCGTATAACCTGCAAACACCTACGGGTGGGGGGTGGGGTCCAACATTAAAAGGTGCCTTTTAATGTTGGACCCTACACCCCTCCCGTAGGTGTTTGTGGGTTATACCGCGACATCCAACCTTAATCAGTATTGTCCTCTTTGGGGATCAAACTCGTGACCCCTCAAGGTTTTGTTGTTTCTAAGAATACGGCTCTCACCATTGATCTACTTTAATTCTACTTGGCTCAATGGTGAGAGGCGTGTTCTTAGAAATAATAAAACCTTGAGGGGTCGCGAGTTCGATCCCCAAAGAAGACAATACTGATTAAGGTTGGACGCCGCGGTATAACCCGCAAACACACGTCGTGGTATAACCCGCAAACACGTACGGGTGGGGTGTGGGGTCTAATACTCCTCCCTCTTCAATTCACGTTTTTCTCCTCTTAGCAAGCAAAATTATATATTCTTTTTTCCATTTCTACCCTTAATGAGCCCAAAATGTCCATCTTACCGTTCCTTATAAGCTTATGTTCTTTTATGCTTAAGTGATCTCCCAAAAATGTCCTTGAACATCCTTATTACATTAACACTTTAATTCCACTTACCCAATCAACAAATCCTACTAACCTTGACATAATTATAACTCAAAAAATTTAATGTGTCTAAACCTCAAAACTATTTTAAATCATGCTTACTTAAAAAAAAATTTCCAGGGTCCAACAATAAACATGAATGGTATTTGAGTGTACCCGTCGATCTATCTTATTTAAGAACAAATTTAAAATCTACCTCTACATTGCTAAGTTTCTAAAGGTAATGAGTGTTGATTGATCATGAGTAGAAGCATTGAATGTTGAGATCTTGCTATGGTTTTGAAAGTTGTTTCTCTTTACTTATAATTATAGATATATTTGGGAAATATGGGAAATGGGTAAATGTTTTTGGGTCTATGATTTTGATTTTGATGTTTTGCCTGAGGATGACCAAAAGCTAAGTGTAGGAGAAACTGATATGTGTTTAATTGGTTATGAATTTATTCCATAACACTTAGTGTTTAATGATATGAAATGCTTAAGATATTCACTTTAGTTCATATTTGATTTTAGGTATAATTCTGAAGAGAAAGAGCTAAAGTGAGTCGAAAGTGCAATATTGGAGTCATCTTTTTGAGATTCACACTCACCTGTCTTCATAGAGCAAGAAGAAGAATGATTAGAGCAAGAGGAGACAACAAAATGCATAAAGATGATGAATATATATATTGAAAACACAAAGAGGAAGAATGCAATAAGTGACTCACGACCACCATCAATTTGTCATGGCCGTGAGAAACATCTCACAACCATAACAGTTGTTTTTATAGAGCTTGTCATTAATTCATGACCAATAGTTCACAAAAGGTGTGAGGTTGAAAATGCAATCATTTATGTTAAAATGTGTGTAGGTTGAGATTAAACTAAAGAACCGAGTTTTACACATATTTGTCACTCTTATCATTTTTAGCTATTTTTGATAAATTGCTTATGTTAGTTTTGTTTTGTTTTGTTATCTCAATTGCATCAACCCAAAACCCCCTATTTTATTTCTTTTTCATCCATTATTTTCATTGAGAGAATTAAACGAAAATTCCTTGTAGATATGATCTCGACTTACCATAACTACAAATTTGTAGTGTGCACAGTTAGGTAAATTTTGCAATACACTCGACACTTGTCGTCAATAAATGTTAATTGAATTTAATAATTATGTTCTCATCATAATTTCAATTACACAGTAGTTATTCCAAAGATTTTACCTTTAGAATTATATCATCAAATGTAATTAACTTAATATATAAAGATAAAGAGTGTCTTTAATTAATTAAACAATATTGTCATTAAATTGGAACCAACCGATTAGCTATAAGGGCATAAACTAACAATATGTTGTTTTTTCTTCATTAATGAGAAGGATAAGATGTTATAAATTATATTTATTGAGGGTTCACAGAGGTCGGTAACTATGGCCATGTGTTGGGCGATGGTTGATTAAAATTAGGTGGTAATTCGTATAATGTGGCTTTGGCCATACGTTGGTCCATGGTCTTCATATTTGACTGTTAAGTTGTCAATTTGTGTTTATTTTGTATATAAATCTCTTTAATGTGTTGAAATTATTGTTCAAAATTGATGGATTTACTTCTTAATTGTTCTCAGATGGTTTTAAAGACTTAATAGATGAAATTGAATCAAAAAGATGCAAAGGAAGCAAAGATAATTCGAAATTCCAGATTGGTAGGAAATTCAGTGACTAAGCGTGGGCACGTGTAAGGACAAAGACTATCTGCAGAATCTATTTCAAATGCAGACCTGACTCACTTGAGATTTTCATGTTCTTAAGAATCAGATTGCTTCCTTATTAATGGGGATTTGCCACCTGAATCTGGGGGAAGATTATTTGCAAAAGATCATGGAAAAAAGGAGAGAGAGGAAGGATCGAAAAGCATAAAAGGAGGGGAGTTGCTACTATTCACGTCAACCACTTTAGGGGATGGTTTTACATTCTTCTGCAGTTTTTCTTCTTGTTTTGGTTAGTCATAGTTAGATCTTTCAATTTATGTGGTGTTTCTTTAGGGATTTTTGGATTTTCTAAGAAAGATCAGGGATGGAGACTTTACAATTGGCTATTCTTTATTGATTTTCACTTTAGTCACAAGTAGATAAATCCCTTTTCTTGGTTGAGGGAAACTATGATATCATCCAGTATGTATGAGATTTCTAAATAAAGCTTGTTTTATTGATGTATATTGAGTGTAACATCCCATCCCCATAATAAGAGTAGGACTCAAAATTTCAGTACATGTGAGCTCAAAGAGAGATTAAGGAAATGCATTTTCTTGCTCATGCATAATGTTAGCATATATGCACATAAATATTGAATCTTTGCACGAAAAAAATGTGTACATGCATTCATTGACAACTTTTGGGTATGATTGCTTTTAAATGTGATTTTATTGAAAAGGAGAAGCAAAGGGAGTAGAGATAGTGATCTTGGTATGAGTTGTGATAAGGAAAGATTTGGAAACAAAATTGGTAGTGATCTAGAAAATGTTCATTGAGTGTGCTTTAGTCTTTTAGCCACAACGTTTTCTCTAGTTGTCCAAGCGAGATGAATCTTGATTTGGATTAACCTAGAGATATATGGCTATATTTTGAATGGAGACATCAAATTTCAATTCTGTCTCTAAGAGTCTCAAAATTTCATGAAGTTGAGAACTGGGTGCAGTACATTAGGAGCTGAATGTAAAATTCATATTCTAAATTCAAGAGAAAATCTGGATTAATATAGATAGATTTTGGAAAAGTTACTTTCTTGAGAGTTGTAGATATTTCTCTTATCTTTCCAATGGTATATAGTATGAAATTTTTTGACATCTGAGTCGAAAGTTATCATCTTTATATGTGAAGATGCAAAAGTAAGATGAAGCAAAAGTAAGACGAAGCAAAGTAAGACGAAGCAAAAGTAGGACAAAGCAAAGTAAGATGAAGCAAAAGTAAGATGAAGTAAAAGTAAGATGAAACAAAAGTAAGACGATGCAAAGTAAGAAGAAGCAAAAGTAAGACGAAGCAAAAGTAAGACGAAGTAAAAGTAAGACGAAGCAAAGTAAGAAGATGCAAAGGTAAGAAGATACAAAAGTCAGAAGGAAGAAGACACAGAAGATAGAATTTGTCTTTAAGGTCTTCATGAAAGTTGTAGCTCTTGATGTACTCTTTTGAACCATCTAAATAACTCCTTAATCAGAAAATTCTAAGGAAATTTATAGCTGTTCCTCGAAACAGGTTCAGTATGATGGAGGACAAAAGCAGATTGGATTCTTTTGGTCATAACTCCTTCTCTAGACACCCAAATGACTTGATTCTTAAACCATTGGACTAGTAAGACATTTCTATACATATCTACCAAAAATCATAGCCCTTGGAATTAAATTAAGAAAGATTGAGTGAAAAAGTGAAACGGGTACAGTGAGTGCATTCTTCAATAGTATGAACTGATGTTATTCTACTGAATATACTTCAGTATTTTGATGATATCTTGATCTGTACAGCTCCAAATATGATGGTTTCTAATTTTTAGTAAACTAGAGACATGGAGATACAAAAGGTATGGAGAACTTGGAATCTAATTCAGTCTCTAAAAGGTTTAAAATTTAGATGGAAGTTGTGTATAGTACATTGATTTGGACAAGAGTAGTCCAAAAATGTTTGAATTATATCTTTTGAATCACTAAACCGAACTGAATGATTTTGATGCCATTAGAAATTTAAGACATTGGTGGACATCTTCTAAAAGAAAGTGTTATGTTAAAATGTTCAAGGGTATTGTTGGCAAGACACTTAAGTATAAAAGACATAAGGCAAAATTGGAGGGGCAAATGGGACAATTCTCAATCATTAAGGACATAATTGGAAGAAGAAGTGTTGTCTTGCCTATAATGGAGTAGAAACACGTGAATGGAGGGAAAAAAGTAGATGAGAACAATGAAAATGAGAGAGAAAGAGAAGGAGAGTTTGGTGGTTTGAGAGAAAAGAAGAGAGTGAGTTAGGGTTTAATTCTTTTTAGTCTTCAAGAAAGATTTTGAAGCTGTCCAAGAAGAGAAAAAGGAAGAGGAAAAAAGGAGTTTCTATTTGAGCTAAGGATCTCTTCATTTGGTGAAGAATCAAGGTCAAGTGTCCGCATTCAGGCGTTCCCAGAAATTGAAAGCGAATGCTAACCTGGAGTGTGTTGTGAGTAGACCTAGATGGTCTCATTTCATTGTTTGTTTTGTTTGCAATTTTGTATTGATTGACTATTGCATACTCATATGAATGTGAATGATTGTGTTGATTTTCACACAGAAGGTTTGATGATTGTGGATTGATTGGGATATTGAAGTGCTACTTATATGTGAATGAGATGAACTAAGTGTAACTCATTTGATGATAAATGTATTCTGAATATGCAATTGCATATGAATGAAAGTGTTTTCTCAATTTTAATGTTGAATGCCGGACTAAGGTCCAATGATGTGGCAATGTGAGTGAATAGGAATATGCAAATGTAATTGATGCATTTCATGTCACGAATGCATGAAACATAATAGATGTTGTGACCAGAGAAGCCACCGATTAGAGCTTAAAGCTCAACGAGTGAAAATGAGCCTCGAGTGAAAATGAGCCTCGAGCTCAAAAGTGATTTAGAGCCTCAGGCTCAACATTTAATGGGCCCTATATGGGACAGTTATCAATGAGTCATTTAAGGGACAGTATAGGCACTCGGTCATAACAAAATAACAAATAAAAAGTGGGTCTCATGTGCACTACATATGCTTAATTATGTGATTAAATTATATTGAATGTGAAATGTGAAATGTGTGATGATGTGAATTATGTGTTATGTGATTGGGTGAGCCATCGATGATGGTCACTCACTGAGTTTGCAAAACTCACCCAAAATTTGTAAATATTTTCAGGATTAAAAGAATACCCCGTTAGGCCAACGAGAGTATACCTACAACATTCAAGTGAAGGATAGAGGTTGGGATCAGTTCACGTCTGCATTGCATTTCTCTATTTTGTATTGAATTGTATATTTTGCAACTTTTTTTGTATAAATTGGTATTCCAAAATGACTCAAATGTTTTGTATTTGTGAAAGGGCCCAAATGGCTATTGAAAATTTTGTTGATGGTTTTGTGTTAATTGAAAATGTTTATGAATGAATGTGGGCCCAAATTGAGTATCAATTTTTGCATATTGTGTTTGCTGTTGTTTTAAAAAAATTATACTGATTTATAAATGATTGAGTATTTTAGCATACCACACTCATGGGGCATGGATTCGGATATCACCCATCGATGTCAGGTTTGGGTCTTGTGAGAGTGGGGTGCTACATTGAGTGTCTTTCAAATTGCTTTTTATAATTGAATAGGTTGATTTCTAGGGTTCATAACTAGGAATTGATTTGTTTAATAGCCAGAATAGTAGGATATGGCATTTAGTTTTGCTAATCGAATATGGCAATTAGGATTACCGTCATTACGTTAGAGTTGGAAATTTTAAGAAGAAACTCATCTTAATTAAATGCATGTCATACATGTGTTGTCTTGTTCATTGATTTCTTAGTTCTTAAAGCTATTACTTAATTGAACTTGCGATCGTATCTAAGTTGTTGATTAATAAGAATGCTTAGAATACATGTTTCTAATCATTTAATCTTAAGAAAAAAATCACCCAATGAATGTTTATTGATGGACTGAATTTTATATCAATGATCCATATTAATGTGATAACATCTGTGACCCAAAACCAAGGTTTGTTTACTAAATTTCCAGATCTGAATATTTTTATTTAATTTCAATTTTTTTCATTTCTAATTTCTTAAATTACATGAACCAAACTCCCTAATTTGTTTTAGTTTTAAAATTGTTAACCTTTACTGTTAAAAATTCCTCTTGGGAACGATCCTTACTTTCAACTACTACATTAATTTGTATTGCAAGAAGTTGGTTTCTTTTCAAATTTGGTTGTAGGTGATAGTAGTAACAAATTTTGGTTCCATTGTTGGAGAATTTCTTAATGATTTTTTAGAGATGTTTTTGTTTTTGTTTTTGGTTTCATAGCTCTTGGTTACCTTATTTTCTACTTGTTTTTGTTTCACAGTTTTTTTTTCTGATTTTTCAATCTTTTAGCGACGTGGCTCACTATCAGTATGCTTTTGATTCTAATTTTTCATATTATCCTTATTATGATGATGAGTTTTTATCTATTGCTACTTCCAGGTTTGACTGTCAAGTGGCGGATTTCACATCCATAGCAATGCAAGTATTAAGAGATTTGATAGCAAATATGGCTTTCAATACACAACAATTAGGGATACGTACTGATTATGGATCAAAAAGTGTGAATGAGGTGAGTAACCTTACATTGGATGACCTTACATTGTAGAATATGTTTGATGTTAGGACACTCTACTGACACATATTTGGTTTTGCAGGAAGAAAATGCAGAACATCAATTAAGAACATATCAACTATTGTTCTTATATCTTATATCAACACCACCTCAATAGCTACACCTAAAGCATCACACTCAATCTTAAAGGTTCTTGTAAAGTTAGGTAAAACTAAAACTAACACAAGTGTCGAACTCAAATTCTCCTTCAACAGTGTAAAGGCTCTCTCTTGATCTTCATCCTACCTAAACTATATACTCTTCATTACTTAGTTAATTGTGTAGTAATTATACAAAAATTTTTAGAAAATCACATTTAAAGACTAAATAACCTCTAAATAATCATAATATCACTAAAAAATTAAGTGTTAGACACTCTTTAATAGCTCTCATTTTCTTCTCATAGACCTCTATACCCTTTACACTAATCATGCACCTAAGAAATATAATATGTTTAATGCAAAACTTTTACTTCTTATAATTAGAATACATTTCTGAAGCACATGTTAAACCATTCCTAAATGTTTAACATGCTTATCCATAATCTTAATATAAACAAGAATATCATTAAAATATGCCACCACTAACTTTCTTAAAATTTTGTGAAAAATATGGTTCATTAATCTCACAAAAGTACTTGGTGTTTTAGTCAAACCAAAATGCATTGTTAACCACTGATATAATCCATGTTTAATTTTGAAAGTAATTTGCTAAATTGATGATACCCATATTTTAAATCAATCTTATAGAATAACCAAGTGCCAAATCAAGTATGTCATCTAATCCAAGAATAAGAAGTTAATACTTTACACTAATTTTTTTGATGACGTTACAATCTACATATATTATCCATAGTCCATCTTTCTTCAATACTAGAAAAACAAAAACAACACATGGTATTAAACTCTCCCTTATATAGCCCTTCTCCAAACTTCTCTATTTCCTTTTATGTCTCATTAATCTCCTCTGAATTTTTTTGATAGATTGGTCTGTTTGGAATATGAACACCTAGAAATAATTTTATTTGATGCTTAATCCCTCACATAAGGGATAATCAATTAGCATATCCTCTTAAAAGAGATCCTTAAACTCCTACGAAAGAGACACAATACCATTCAATAAAGTAAATCTAGCATCAATTATGTGAAAAATAAATATTCTTTACAAATAAGAAAAATATCTAACACTTTGTAACAATGAATCTCTCACATTCCCCACTCGTTACTAAGCTCATGTATTTCCATTTATGTTTATCTCTTATTTTAACTTTGTCTAAAATGTTTGAAATTTTCTACGTGTTTGCTTTTGTTTCTTTCCCCTTTACTCTCTCTTGCTCACTCTCACATATCTTGAGTTAGTCTTTATACACTTTTCGGTGAAAATGGAATAAAATTGATTGATTTCCTGTCCATAGTAATTTAATATTTATTTTTTACTAGTCACACATGGCATTCTAGTCAAGTTACCAAGTACGTCCTAAAAAGAAAGTGTTCCACTTGCACGGTACCAAATTATATTACACCTCATCCTTACACCTCTCAAGGAAAAAGGATATCATCTTCTACTTTTTTACTCTAACCATTACACTTGTTTAACCATTTTAGGTTGTATGGTTTAAGGTGTTTCATAGTTGATAACTCTAACTTTTCCACCAGTTATGTGATTGTATTACATATTCAATCCTTAATGGCACATCTAGTATGGATAAAATTTTCTCTTCACTCATTCACATCATCATCTCCTACTTGTGTGTTTAACATCCTCTTAGTGACCAGCATCCTCCCCAGCTTGGGTCTCTCAATGCACTTCTCATCTCTAGTATCCTCTAAATTAGGCATCTCCTCCTCTACCTCCCCTTCACTTTCAAAAATATACTTGTCTTCCTCCTTTATCATCATCAGTCTCTTGTTATGATATTGGGATGCTATATTTCCCTATCTTAAACAGTTAATGACTTAATGTCTTAATTCCTAGTTTTGGAAGTTTAATCAACCTTAACTTTCTCTTTATTAAGTACCTATACTTTTAGTTTAGTTTCTTCATACTTACCAAACACACCAAGACAATTAGTATGCCTCATTTTTAGTTATCTCTTTACCTTTATAGTCATATACACTGCATCTTCCAATTCCACATAATGGCGTAGCTTTATAAAATTGGTAATTTTCGTCCATATTGGCCATAGTTATAGTAGCCTTTATCTCTTTGTAGTACTCCTCCATACTTTTTAATCTTTGAATTAACATTTGCAACCTTTGATAGAGGTCCTAATAATAACAACTCGACACAAATCATTTGCTCATCTCCATCTTTGTCTCCTTTTAATTAAAATAAACACCTCCAAATTCCTCCTCTTAGTGAGAGCTTGTTGATTCCACCATTTTATGCACTGTTGTTAAACTCTACAACAACTAGTTTAATCTTTTTCTCCTCCTAAAAGTTATAATAATCGAAGACTAGCTCTACTCACTTATCCCACTTAAAGTATGCATCTAGATCTATCTTTCCTACAAAAGGTGGTATTGCCATCTTGATACTTCACAGGTTATAGTCCACCCTTTCATTACTGTTTGGTAGTTTTTGAAAAACCTGCCCCCTGCCCCCTGCCCCCTTCTTTTTATCTCCCCATTTTTCCTCCTCTACCTCCTTTACCACCGTTTTGGTTTAATTCTCCTAATTTGTTAGTAGCACCCTCAACTCAATCATTTACCTTAATTTCATCCATCCTAGTATCTAAAGGTGGATTATATTGTAGTCAAATTCGGACAACATCAATCTCTCCAACTTATCCTTCATTAAATTTGCATAAAATTTTCTCAAATTGGCATTGAATAATCTTTATAAATGTCTCACGATCTACTCCTACTTAATCCTCCTCACTTACTTCTGTGTCTATAAATATGGTTTTGCTTCGAGTTTGAGTCATATTAAACCTGCATGAAAAGGTAGTAGCAAAAGCAATCTCTTGTGTATTTCTCTTAAGGTTCCATTCAACTATCAACTTAAGGTCTTATCTAAAGTCTCTTTGTAAACTAGATATTTTAAATTAAGAAAGCTATTTTATAAATCTTGTCCCTTTGGTAAATACTTCCATAAAAGCAAAATTAGGCATGAAGAAAATAAAGAAACAAAACTAAAGGTCAAAAAATAGGAAAACTTAAAAGAACAAATTGATTTTGAATGAACCTAGTTAGACTCAATAAAATATGAATAATTATACAAGAAAGAATCAAAGTAACTAATAAAAGCAATATAAAGCAAATAAGAACAAGAAAAACTAGATAAATATAATAATGTGGATAGTTGGATTCCTTACCCTTATTGGAATATGACTAAGTTTCTCTTACAATGATGGATGTAATTACTAGCCCTTTTGTAATTGTTTTAGTTGAAACTTTCTCAAGTTTTTCCATCACAAAACTTTTTTGATATTTTCTTTTCTATTAACTTAAAATTAAAAAAAATAAGGAATGTAAACTCAAGAATAGTTTGTTCTTAATAAAACTTTAAGATAAACACCAAAAATAATGAATATTAACTAGATAAATATAAATATTTGATACCAAATTATGGTACAACCCTTATCAATTAGACTTATGAGATATGAAATCAATATGAAAAGAATTAGGATCATTGTCTACGAAAACAAATGAAAAACACACGGAAGAAAGATATGAATCACCATACTCTAAAAAAGAAGGGATAAGGAGTGATAAGATCTTAAATTTTAAATGCCATTAACAAGATAGATAATATCAAAGTTTTTAGAGAACTTTAAGTAAGAACAACCTAAGGATGGAAGAAAAACTCTTCACTAGTGATATGTGGTTAAATGTTGACTTATTTGATATACTACACTTAGTGATTAATGTCGCCCTACAAATGCTTAGGATACTCACTTTAGCTCATATTTGATTTTAGGTACATTTCAGAAGTAAAGGAGCTAAAGTGACCTGAAAGCATGTTCATTGAAGCCATCCTTTCAATTTCCATACTCTATTGATTCATGGAGCATGAATAAGAAGAGAATTAAAAGTAAGAAGAAGACAAGAAAATGAAAAGAACATGAAGAAAATGTTGTCAACATGGCTCACAGTCATCTAGAAAATTTCACAACCATGCAACATGAGTAAATATTGTTTCATCCATGCCAAATTGTTACAATTCATAGCTAAGCTAAAATTCATGTTGTCACACCCATAAAATATCACTCTCTAACATGATTTTTGTGGATAGTTGTCCTTTTATCTCATGGTAATGCTAGCTGTCCCATAGTAACATAGTTATCCATTTTAAGCCATTTAACCTAGCCTTTGGAGAATGAAAACTGTGAGTATGGGAGGGCTGCTAAAAGGTTGGAGAATAAAACATAGAAGGGCAAGAGGATAAGGAAGCACCTGTCCCATATACCTTTTAAAACCTAGTTTCCACATTGTTAGTAGGATAATAAATAAAAGGGAGTGAAGATGTTGGCAGTAGTTGGAAAAGAATGGAGGCAGAATCGTGAGTGAGTGGAGTGTATGTCAGTTGGTGTGTGTGAGTGGGGGCTTAACCTAGCTTCTTCATCTTTTTTTAGTAGAAAAATGTACCTTTTAAATAGAGATGAGATCATCATGTCGGCTACTCAAAAAACAAAAAGAAAGGAGCATTTGGTCATCTTCGGTTGTGGAAAACAATTACAGCGTCTGGTCATCTTCGATTGTGGATAGCAATTGGAGCATTTGGTCATCTTTGGTTTTAATAGAAGTATATAAAAACAAGGGACAGTAAAAGAAGAGTACAGATGAACTGAAGGAGAGTTATGGAATAGACCTAGCAGAAAAATGTTTTCTCTTATTTCTCTTTGTTCTTTTTTCATTCTTCATCATTGAAAGTGGTTATGGAGAAGATGGCTAATGCTTGCAGTTTGAAGAAGAGATGGAAGGCAAACTTTCTGATGCTAGCTCAACTAGGATATTTATACTAAGTCACTATTAAGTTGTTTCATCCTATTAACGTTGTAATATCTTTTTGAATTGTTGTGTTGTTT
>JANZLD010000006.1:52289267-52310604 GCA_026413575.1 Erythroxylum carthagenense
ACTGTAACTGAAGAAGATAAAGTTACATGTAAATACACTTGCTTTCCAGGGCACTATATTTACATAACTCCAACAGGAGCATCTGAGAGTCATTTTATAGATTATGAGAGAGAAGCAGTTGTATGCCAAATTTAGTAAGTGTGAATTTTAGCTTGATCAGATCGTATTTTTGGGACACATAGTGACTGGAGATAGCATACAGGTAGATCCAAATAAGATAGAGGCAGTGATGAATTGGGAAGCTCCAAAAAATATGTCAGATATTCGAAGCTTCCTAGGATTGGTCGACTATTATCAGAGGTTTGTTGAGGGGTTTTCTCTGATTCCGGCCCCTCTAACAAAACTTCTAAGGAAGAATGTAGTGTTCAAATGGAATGAGGAGTGTCAGAAGAGCTTCGAAGAGCTGAAACATCGGTTGACTATTGCACCGATGTTGACTATTCCATCAGGACCGAAGGATATGTGGTGTATAGCAATGCTTTGCATCAAGGATTGGGATGTGTATTGATGCAACATGGCAAGGTGATTACCTATGCATCGAGAAAATTAAGGCCTCATGAGATAAATTATCCAATTCATGATTTAGAGTTAGCTGCAGTGTTCTTTGCTCTAAAGATTTGGGGACATTATTTGTATGGAGAGACTTTCCAGATCTTCACTAATCATAAGAGTCTGAGATATTTGCTGAGTCAAAGGGAGTTGAACTTGAGGCAAAGGAGATGGATTGAATTATTGAAAGATTATGATTGCACTATTGAGTACCACCCGGGAAAAGCTAATATAGTAGCAGATGCTTTGAGCAGGAAGGCTAATATCAGTGCACCTCAAATTTAGCTATTGAGCCTACCTAATTTGATTCATTTGAGAGCTCTGAATGTGGAGCTGAATCTGGAGCAAAATGAGGCACTGATTGCTACATTGAAGCTGAGACCAATGCTACATGATAGGATCAGAAAAGTTCAGGGGAAAGATTCTCATATAGTAAAGCTTATGGAGAAAGTAAAGATGAATCCAGATTTCGAGTTTGAGCTGAGAGATGAGACATTATGGTTGAAATAGAGGTTGTGTGTGCCTAATGTAGATGAGTTGAGGAAGAAGATTCTTGAGGAAGCTCATATAGCCACCTATGTTATGCATCTTGGTACTACCAAGATGTATAACACACTAAAGCAGCATTTTTGGTAGCCAGGAATGAAGAAGCAAGTGGCGGAGTATGTATTTAGATGTATGATGTGCCAGCAGGTGAAAGCTGAGCACCAGGCTCTAGTAGGAAAGCTCCATTTGTTGCCCATTTCGGAGTGAAAATGGGAACGAATCACTATGAACTTCATTATGGGATTGTCTAAGACTCTAAGGCAGCATGATACTATATGGGTCATAGTGGACCGGTTGACTAAATCGACTCACTTCTTACTAGTGAGAGAGAATAACTCACTTGATCAGTTAGCCCAGAAATATGTGAATGAGGTGGTGAGACTGCATGGGATTCCAGTGTCCATAGTATCGGACAGGGATCTGAGATTTACTTCGAGGTTTTGGAGGAGCTTGCAGTATGCTATGGGTACTAAGTTGAACTTCAATACAGCGTTTCATCCTCAGACAGATGGATAGAGTGAGAGGACAATCAAGACTGTTGAGGATATGCTTAGAGCTTGTGTATTAGAGTTTAGAGAAGCTTGGGATCAATATATGACATTAATAAAGTTTTTCTATAACAACCACTACCACAGTAGTATCGGAATGGCACTGTATGAGGCACTGTATGGTAGAAAATATTGGTCACCATTATATTGGGATGAAGAGGGCTTGAGAATGGTTGAAGGCCCAGAATTAATACAAGATACAATGGACAAAGTGAAGTTGATCCGAGGCCGAATTAAAACAACTCAAGATAGATAAAAAAGTTATGTAGATCAACATCGACGGGATATAGAATACAGTGTGGGAGACAAAGTGTTTCTAAAAGTGTCACCTTGGAGAGGAACTCTGAGATTCGATAAAAAAAAGCAAGTTGAGCCCTAGGTACATTGGTCCTTATGAGATCATTGAAAGGATTGGACTTTTGGCCTATAAGTTGTATTTACCAAATGAGATGTCTCAATTGCATAATGTGTTTCATATGAGTATGCTCCGAAGATACTGATCGGATTTGACACATGTGATACCAGCTCAGGATATTGAGGTTGCTAATAATTTAAGTTATATTGTGGAGTCGATCAAGATTGTGAGATCGCAGATCAAGCAGTTGAGAAATAGAATCATTACATTGGTAAAAGACCTTTGGAGGAACCACTCAACTGAAGAAGCATCATGGAAGACAGAGGAGCATATGAGGAGACAATATCCCCACTTGTTCGAGCAAACAGGTAAGAATTTCAAGGATGAAATTTCTTTAAAGAGGGGAGAGTTGAAATATCTCATTCTTATGGGAAGGTTAAAATGATAAATGTGAGTGATTATGGTAGTTAAAAATGCATCTCCATGTTCATGCATATTATGTCATACACATACATATGAATAGTGAAGTCATGGCATATGAGAATAATTGTACATGCATTCATGAATAATTCTGGATATAATTAGACTAAGTTATGATTTTTGGGTGTTTTGAGAATTTTGAATTTATTTATATAGAAAATTCTATTGGTTAGTAAGAATATTGTACTTGTGAATTTTGGTGAATTTAGGCATAAATTTTTGGAAAATTTTGGAAAATAGGAAAAAGACTTCAAGTGAAGATTTGGAGATAGTTGAATTGTAAAGATGAGAGTTAAAGGAGTTAGTTTCAAAGGAAACTAAGTTAGAGCTTAGATATGAGGAAAGTGACAAGTGTCACTTAGGCTGTGTTCTTTTGCTAGATGTAGGTTACTGTTTCTGAGTGTTGAAATGTTAGGCTCCAAATTTTTTTTATTTATTTATGTTTTATTTATTTATTCTTTATTTTGCTTTAATTTTTTTTATTATTATTTTAGTTAAGTCTTTAAATTAGCAAGGATGAATGGGGTATTGAATGGAAATTAGAATTGAGAATGAAGTGTTATAATTATATTAGGTGGTGTTAAGTGGGTTGAAAGAGTAGAGACGTATAAGACAAATTAAGGGCAAACTTGGAAAGCCTAAGTGAAGAAGGGGCAAAATTGGAAGAAAAGGAGTAAAACAAGAGATAAAATTTTGTTTGAATTAGAAGAAGAAAGGATGTGTCGTAGGAACCAAAACGAAGAAGAGAAAAACGTGAAAAAGAAGAAGAGAGGAAGAAAGAGTTGTAGGAAATTTGAAAGGAAGAAGAAAGAAGAGAAATCCACTTGTTGGAGGTAAGTTTTCATCTTCTTATGCTAGATTCAAAAAGGGGATTAAATAGAGGTTAGGGTTTGTGTTGGAAATGAAGGAAGAAACAAGAGAAAGATGAACCCAAATTGATTTTGGGATTTCTAAGTTAGGGTTTTGGTTTTTCTAGGCTAGATAAGCTATGGGTAGGTTAGCTTTAAATTTAATTTTAGCATTTCTTTAATTCTTGAATTTTATGAACTTTCTTTGAATGTATAGATTAAATAGAAATTGGTTTAATTGAAGGAAATCAAGGAAACCATACTCAAGAGAGAGAGGAAGGACAATCTTAAGCTTAGATTTTCAACAATTTAGGTGAGTAATATTTTTATAGTTGTTGTTTGATGGGTAAATGCCCTATGTGTGTGTGATTTTTGCTTAAATTGTATAAATGTTAAATTGTGGTGAATATTTGAAAATGAATGAGGAAATATGACATGTTTTCTTGAAATGAATGAAAAGTATGAAAATATGAGAATTTGATAAAATGAAAGAAGCATAAGAATGCAATTTTGTGATTGACTAATTTGAGCATAGATTTATTGTGATTGGGCAAGAGAGAAACCCGTTTCGTAGTCACGTGCACGTTGACCTATAGCCTTTTCCTAGCTGTCCGCTTGAGGCCATGAGATCCTGAGAAATCGGACTCGTTTTGTTCACTGTGTAAACTATTTTGTTCCACGGAAACTCTCTAGTCATTTGTTGTGCATTTCATTATGACTTTGTTGAGTATGATGCATAATAAAGTGTTATGATTGATAGAAGATTTCATGATATGCTTGATGTGATAAATTTCGGTCGATTATGAATTATGTGATGCATTTGCGAATGAATTGGATTGCTTGATATATGTGTATTTGTGCTTGCTGTGTGGCTCATTACCGATGGCTATAAACGTATTAGCCACTGAGCCGAGTTGCTCACGTCACTTTCCCTCCTCAGGTACAAAACAAGATGAGCATGAACCTTACAATGCATTGGAAAACTCCAAGGCTTTAGATAATTTTGTACTAAGTTAGTAACTAGCCTTTTAGATAGCTTTTCAAGCATATCAAACATTGAGCATCTCATGTATTATGTATCTTGTGTTTAGTTCATGATGGACATGTTGATATGTATTTAAAGCTATGCATGAACATTCATTTTGGTTGGAAATGAGAATGAGAATTCAAGTATTCACCTTTTGAGTATGATTGTGTTGCTTTATAGATAGTGTGTGAGATTGTATATGATTTTTGTGAAAGAGGAATGTGCATGCGCATGCTCTTCATTGTTGAGTTTGAAATTGGTTATTTGTTGTGGAATAGCATGTTGGAGATTTGAAGGGTGTATGAGATGAATTGGTTGAGTTGGAGCTCAAAAGTGCCGAAAGGTACTTGGTAGTGGGTGAATATGAAGGGAATTGTGTTTTGGCAAGCCTTCCTAGGTGTAGGAATGATGTGCAGAGATTCAGTGGAAAAACTGTATTGATCTAGATCGAATCAGCCAAAGTGGTCTTAATAAAAGTTGTAGCTAATATTTCTAGCTTTTTAATGCTATAAAGTATGACATTTTTCGATATCGGGGCGACGCGGCCCTTTTCCCACCCTTGACCCGACCTCTTTTCACTCTTTTGTTTATAACCTTTTCATCCAACCTCCGATTGACCTGATTTTTGAAGCGTTGGAATCCTAAGACTTTTCTCTACCTCTCCAATAATTTTTTGTAGGTTTTTATGTTACTTTGAAAAAGATGAATTGAATCAAAGTGAGAGAATCGGTTAAAAAAATCTGAACATGCTTCCGTATTGCGGTGATTTCTCAACCTGTAGAGGTCCGATTGAGGTGATTCTTGTTTCAAAATAAACTAGATACATGGATCGACAAATGTTCTGAAGGAATTAAATTTCAATTCGGTTCTTAAGACTTTCAATTTCTGGAGTGAATTCGGGTGTAGTATTCATTCTTGGTTTAATGTTAGCCCAATAGTGTTTTGTTTCTAAACCAAATTGAGTATTTTTGGTGTCGTTAGAAATGTAAGACACTGGGGAACAAATGTTGTGAAGAAGCCGGACTAAAATTCCAATTGGAAGTTTCCCATATATGTTTGGTAATTTATGAGAAGTAAGCCCTCCATGTTGTTTATGACTTCCGAATGTTAATCGGGGCTCAACATGAAAGGTTAAATTATATATCTAAATTCATTCTCCATGTCATCTTCTTCAAGTTTTCTTCCCACATACAGAGTTTTTCATCTAACCTTTTCTAAGAAATTTCTCTGTTTTTCCTTCCTACACCAAACTCACTTTGCTATTTGTGTCTTCTACCTTAAGAAAAACTAGAAGCTGGTCATTGTACACAGTGAAATACGTAAATTGCATAAAATTTAGGGCTTGAAAATTTTAGAGTTTCTAACAGGTAAGTAGTGAATAAATCCTTTAGAGTTGGTGATTTATGAAAGAAAGTTAAGGAGTTACTGTCATCTGCATGGAAAGTGACATTTAAGTGTATATTCATAAATACTAGGTGATTGGGAGGAAATAAATTTAGTTATAGTGTAAAATTAGTTTTTTTGATAGATTTTTAGTGTTTTGGTAATGTAAAAATGAAGTTGGAGTTGAAATAGAAATTGCTTTATCTGAAGCTTCCGTGAAACTTCTGTAGAAATCTAGATGGATTTGTTAAAATGACCTTTATGAAAGTTATAAATCTTCCTTGTCATCTTCCCAATAGTATATAGTATGAAAACTATGGACATCTGAGCAGAAAGTCAAGGTCCTTAAAAGGGAAGATGTTCAAAAGTGAAATTTACTTCTTCTGTCTTTTTGTTTCTTCTGTGATGATGTCATTGATGACGTCATCTTCTTCTGTATTTTGTATCTTCTTAGTTTGCTTTGTCTTATTTTTGCTTCGTCTTACTTTGCTTCGTCTTACTTTTGCTTCGTCTTACTTTGCTTCGTCTTACTTTTGCTTCGTCTTACTTTTGCTTCATCTTACTTTGCTTCATCTTACTTTTGGTTCGTCTTACTTTTTCTTCGTCTTACTTTGCTTCATTTTACGTTTGGTTCGTCTTACTTTGCTTCGTCTTACTTTTGCTTTGTCTTAGTTTGCTTCATCTTAGTTTTGACCGTCTTAGTTTGACCTTCTACATCGTCTTAGTTTGTATCGTCATCTTCTACTCTACTTTTTATCCTTCAGTAGGTAAAATTGGTCTTCTAGGTCTCATGAAATTTGTAGATCTAGAAGTCTTATTTCAAGTCGACTAAAAACGAAGTCAACCTGACACCTAGAGTGAGAGTTATGGCAATTGCGCCAAGGCATATACAATATGAGCAAAGACATGAACATGTTACATTCTTTTAGCCATGACTTTTTCTGTAGACACCCAAATAACTTGATTCTTAAACCATTGGGCTTGTAAGACACTGGTATACATCTCCACCAAAAATTGTAGCTATCTGAAATGAAGTGGGAAAGATTGAGTGAAAAAGGTGGGACGGGTATAGTGAGTGTACCCTTAAACTATGAACTGAGGTTATTTCCACTGAACATACGTCAGTGTTTCGAATTTTTTTTCTAAATCTATAGGATTCCAAATGAGTAATGAAGCATGATGTCAATATTTTTAGTGAGGCCTAAACCTAAGTTTGAATCAGACTTAGATTAGTTTAGATATGAGACCGACTTTATGATGAAATTGGTGGAAAATACCTAGGATTGTCATGAACATGCATTGTACATAAGTTATCTCATACACGTGCATCTTTGGATACTTGTGATCGTAGAAATTGTGATATTGTGTATATTATTTGTTATAGAGGAGCAACTGGGACGTCAACCTCTAGACGTTGCTAGATCTTCCAGGCATTAGCTTCGGGAGAAACTAGTGAATCAACCTAGATGATTTCCTAGGATTGATTTACTTTGAATTTATTTGATTCATTTAGCTTCCAATTATGAATTGTTTATGATTTGATTTGAATTCCGGACTTAAAGTCCGAGGAGTTTGTTATATGGATATATACATTGGAAGTGTTTTGAATTGATGTGAAATCCTGTATGATATGAGTTTTCTCAACGAAAATTGAATGCCAGGCTTAGGTCTGAAGATAATGAGATTCTGATTAAACATCACATGTGATTAACTGATATGCATAATCGGTATTCGACGCATTTCATAAAATGCATGCTCAGATAAAGGTGTTATGACTTGAATAGCCATTATGAAATACTTCCACGTAGAGCTTAGCTCCGTGACATGTGATCTGCATACAGAGTTATACTCTGTGATTCTGTTTTGACTAATCTCTATGGGCCGGTATTTGTATAAGTATGTGATAAGCACTCGATCACAACAATAAGAACGAGTGTGAGTCTCATGAATATAACATTATAAGATTGAAATTCATTGAATGAATATTTGTGAAATATGTGATATGTGTTTATGATCCGGTAAACTCATCAATGATGGTTCACTTATTGAGTTCGCAAAACTCACCAAAATTGCAATGTTGTCTTTTCAAGACCGAGTGACGACTTTAGCTACTGAGAGACTCTACTACCGTGTAGATTGTGTTTTAACAAGAGCAGTCATAGCTCAAAGGTCGGTCAGCTGAGATTTTTGGATGACTTAGATAGATTTATTATGTTTTCCTCTTTCATGTAGTACAATGGTATTAGGTTTTGTTAATGTACATGTGGAAAAAAGTCGAAAGACACAGTGTAGACTCTTGGTTTGAATTAATGAAATGAGAAAAAAGATGGTTTTAAAATATTATGATTTTCTATTGATGCTTTTTAGGTGATTAATGATACGATGCCATTGAAGTGAGTGTAGTGATCGTTCGTAGCGAGCCCTTATAGTAAGATATGTGCTGGAATGACCTTCGGGCATCCCGATGGGTACCTTGCAATAAGGAGGCACTACAGTTTCGATGAAGAAGGAGTTAAGGCAAATATTTACAAGTGATAAGTGGGTTGCATCTCAACATGTTAAGTCTAATGCTGGAGTGAAAGTTTGTAGTATTATACTGGAAGATAGAAAATTTTGGTTGCAATGTCAATTTGTTATTCGAGTTTATAAGTCTTTAGTTAGAGTACTTCGGTTGATTAATAGTGAATAAAAGCCAACAATGGGTTATATTTTTGATGTTATGGAGAGAGCAACGGAAGCAATCAAGGCCAATATGAAAAATAAGCCTTCTTTATACACACCAGATCTCTCAATCATTAATGAGAGAAGGGATAGACAACTTTCTTCTCCATTGTTTACAGCTAGGGCATTTTTGAATCCTAATGTGTATTTTAGACTAGATCTTACAAAGCTAGTTGAAGTTAACAAAGGAATACTTTTCACAATTACAACAGTTGTTCCTCATGATGCGATACAAGATCTTTTAAGTTCACAAATGGAGCTTTACAAATTTTTTTATGGAAATTTTGAAATGTCGATTGCCATTCGACAAAAAGGAAAACTTTCTCCAGGTATTACTTATTTCCTATTTCTTATTTGTTGAAAATTAATTATCACTTTATTTTGTTTATAACACTACTTTTGTTATCTTATAACTTGCAGTTTCTTGGTGGGATCAATTCGGAAATAATGTTCTAGAATTGAAAAGGTTTGCGATTCAGATTTTAAGTCAATGTGTGAGTGTAACTAGATGTGAACGAAACTAAAGCATATTTGAATGTATCCACTCAAAGAAAAGGAATAGATTGAAAAGGAGTAGTTCAACTGATCCAATTGCCATTAATAATATTGATGTTTTGACGGATTGAGTTTCTGAAGAACCCAATTTGGTTGATATTGATGATTTGGATTTGGAAGATAATCTTGGATGGGAAAGCATTGACATGTCATTTGGTACATTAAATTTGAATGATAATAATGATGAAACTCCTCTCAATGATGAGAATTTTGTATCAAATGATCACTGGCGTCAGTACAGTTCTAGCGGATATCCTCCCATTAACGATTGAATTCCAGGTTTTTATTTTTCCTCTTCTTTTAATTTTACTTGTATTTGATGTTTATGTTAAATTCTATATATGTAATATAACTGTAATGTTTTTGTTTCAGGTTTAACTTCTACTTAATTGTTTCTTCGTCATCAACTCTTTTTTGTAAAATTTATTGTTCTTTTTATTAGATATTTTGAATCTTTTGATGTAATATTATTTATTAAAATGATGAAATTGTATTATTGTAATTTTTTAAATATTTTGTATTATTATTAATTTTATAATTGTGTGATGATGATTGCCTCTATTTATATTAATTATGGTTATTATTTATATGTAAAATATTTAAAAATTATTGTTATTTCATATCAATTGTCATTATTATTTATTATTAAGATTTTTAAAAACATGATTGATGTAAACAGTAAACTAGTATAGTACAACTGTACAATATACCAATATGGACTATTTTGCAAATTTTAAAAATTTTAGGAACTTTCATAAATTTAAAAAATTACCCGAAACGATACTCGGTACCGGTACAATTACGTTCCATAACTCAATCCGGTATCGTGCCCAGTACGATATTCATAACTTTAATTGATAGATATCAACTCTAAAAGATAAAAACTATATGAGAGGGTTATCTGAAGATAATGGAAATCTTCATAAATATGAATGTATTAATCTAGATAAATATAATCTCTTATCTTGTTGATTGCAATATAGATAAATTCTATCCGATAGAGCCTAATTAGATGAAGATATCATCTTATTCGATAATGTGAAATAATTTTATTAGGATCAAATGTAATATAACTAGCCAAGTTTCTTCACGGCAAACTGAGAGAGCTATTGTTGTCTTTATTAGTTTAATACTTTCTCATTAATCTTCAAGAATGTGAGAACTAAATACTATGAGTCATAAAGCTTTCGAAAACAAGTTTATTTATCAATGTTCACTAAATTTCACTTAAAACGAATCCAAGTGTCGTGCAAAAAAGTAAGTACAACTTATGGTATAAATTTGGTCCTTAAAAAGCTTTTGTAAAAACTACTACGGTATGCGGAGTAGCATCAAACCAAGTACAAAATTTAGCCATGTAGAAAAATCACCAAAAGAAAATGACTGTTTCAACCTTAAAGGCCATCATTGCAGCAAAAGTTATATAGATGAGAAGGTCACACCGTATGATGTAAATATTTCTATTAGCCAGGGAATAAAAACTTCTTTTTTTTTACTTTTAGGTCAAAAGCACACAACTAAAGAAGATATTCATTAATATTCGAAACAATTGGTGAATCAGGGCCATTCTCTACATTCAGACATCTAAGCATAAAATACTCCGTGAAAGCCAGACTTGCAAATGCGGAACTTTTAACCCTGCCTTCTCAACGTTTAAGGCACTACACAAGGGCTCCATGCCTTCGAAAGACTTGGGGGAGTATTGCCACTGGAATTGCCTCACACCTGCATGAATTAAATGTCATCAGAACCCGCAAAACAATATAAAGGGAAAATTAATTTCAATTCCAAGGGAAAGAAAATCCCACATCCAAGATTACGGAGATCCACTTGACAATGAAATGAAGTTCGATTACGCAAGATAGGCCAAGAAAATTAGGTATTTCAACAAATCCTAGCTCAACCATTCATGAGAAACTGGCAATCCATAAGTACGATAAGAAAAGATTGGGAACTCATGATCCTGCCAAACCTATTTATGCATTCACAATAGCAGTGTTTTTCAAAACAAGTCCATTTAAGTCGATGGTTGGAAAACTTCCTTTTCTCGATCCAACAAAACTTCACTATATCTCTCGTCTGTTATTCGAAAACACTTGGCCATTTCATTGTTTAGTTTTCCACGATAAATTTTCAAAGCTGAAACCATAAAGTCTACAATAGGAACATCTTTAATCAAATATTTCAATTGGAAAAGAACAAACAGTTCTAGCTTGCAAAAGATACATGTTGGTGGGGTTCATCCCAAACCTCTTCCGAGGATATCCAATTGATTATATTTTACATTTACCCTCTACAAACTGATACTATTCATCAAGATATGTTAGAATTTTAATTTTCCATGCATACTTAAAAATCATTTTTAACCAAGTAACAATAGAGCTTAAAAAGAGAGATTACAAATCAAAATAAGTGTGCTCCAATCTTATATTTAAGGTTGAGTACAATATACGCTTCAAACATCCTCTACTACAGACAGAACGCCTTCCAGCCGTAAAAACAGCTTAGGCACTTGATATATCAGGGTAGGAAAACATTGTTAGCAGCATCTAAGAGGAAAGGCAGGTCATAAGAAAAGAAAAAAAACCTAGTATAAGAAAAGAAAAAAAACCTAGTATAAGAAAAGAAAAAAAAAAAAGTAAAGACATACTCACCCCCAATGGAAAAAATGTTAGTAACCTGATCCTGACAAAGGTAGCTCGGTGACTTTGCCCACAGCAACTGTTTTACCTGTACTAGGCAGTGTTATGGTACAAGCAACAACATGATTAAAACATGCATCACAATAAAACAGCATCCATCTGCTCACCTTCAGTGCGAAGAGTGAACCTTCCAAGTTGAGGAAAATCTTGGAACTTCTCAATGCATATTAAGCTATTTACCTGGTAGCACATAATAAAAAGTATAGCAATATAAACAACTAAGTTCAAGTCGAATCTTGTGAAATGGAAACCTGATTTGATATATACAGAACCATCTTTCAGGGAAATTGACTTGGGACAAACAAAATTCTCAAATTCTTAAGCATCAAAATGTGAAGTTTGCCTCAGTACCTGAATGCGACAGACAATAACAGCGCCATTTTTCACAAAAAGAACCTTCTTTTTCATAGGTTTCTTCGTCTTTGGATCAATTTGCTTTAGCAGCTCAAGAATTTCACATTCCTCAACTACAGAATGAATGTGCAAAACAGCCTTGTAGCCAGCAGTAAAAATTGCCTGAAGTGGAACCAAAGATATGTACTTGAGACAGATCATATGTTAAATCAAACAGTATGCGAGAAAAACATGCTATAAAAAGTCTGAAAGTAGACCAAAATATTGACACAAGCGTACATTATCTAGAAGCTCGAGTATCTGTAACTGCGCAACGAACTCAGTTACTGCAGCTATTGGCTTTGCTACACAAAACAAGAAATAAGGTAAATTTATCTTGTGAAAGAAAGAGACATAAAGGTCCCCAAAAAATGACCTTCAGAAAAGTAAAGAATATCTAGTTGAAGCAAAAATCTTGCAATTCAACCAATCAAATATAAATTTGTAAATCATCAAGGACTTCAAAGACAAGACTTTCAACTCACCAAAACTTGTCATGGCAATTCAACCAAACATAAATTTGTAAATCATCAAGGACTTCAAAGACAAGACTTTCAACTCACCAACACTTGACAAAACAAAACCAGCCAATATATCCTCATCATCGATCCCAGATAATTTTATTCGTAAATTCTCTCCAGGTCCTGCACATCTAACCTTGTCTTCATCTACATAGACAGCAATAACTTTAACCTGAGTCTGCAAATATAATATCACATTTAGAACCTGGTAACCAGAAAAGGAAAAGGAAGAGTAGGAGTGCAGTGGGGTTGCGAGAAATGTGCAGATAGTTACAATCAGATCTCACTCACCTTATTTGGCATGACCAACAATGAATCACCCTCGGTCACACTCCCAGATTCTACTTTGCCCATAACAACTGTTCCCATATCTTTAAATTTGTCAATGATAGGCATCCTACAATTTTTAACAATATAGCTCAACAATAAGTCATGGAAGCTAAAACCAGTCAAGAATAATCAGTCAAGCTAAAGATCAAAACAAGGTATCAGATTTTATGTGCAAAATTACGTTTCCACTCCAGGATCCTTCTAAAGAGATATTATAATATGTGAGCATAAAATCTCTAGAGCTCACAACTTCATGGATAGCATAAGCTCATCAAAACTACCATCAGATTCATAAATATGGTCTAGACAAATATAACCATCTTTATAACATTCAATTAAGAATCTGCTTAAAGGTCATTTGTGCAATTCCCTCCCCTACCCTAATGTTTCTCAATAAGAAAATAAAAGATAAAATCAACAATGTCTACTAAGAAATGACAGAATTGATTTAACTTTTCTGATACCAAGGGAAAAAGTTGATGTTAAAGAGTACTGGAATGGATGACAAAGTTTGTCGATTATTTTATGAATCATGGTCATTGAACAATTACCAGAGCCAACCCACACCAACTTTAAATAAAACTTAATAGGAAAGGAAAATATAAATATTGATTGTCCCAAGAACATAAACATTTACCTAAAAGGTCCCTTTGGATCTCGTGGGGGAACTTCAATTGCATCAAGAACTTCAAACAGGCAAGGGCCGTCCCACCATGGACATACACTTTTATCCACTCTGGACTTAATGTTGGAACCAAGAAGACCAGATATTGGTAGGAAGATGACATCTGCAAATAGAAAAAGCTTGCAGATAAGGAGGAAATTTTTAACACAAATATGTGAAATATCTTGAAACCCAATAATCCATAGGAAGTTTTACATTTAACTATGCCAACTATTTTGGGCAGTTTCAACTTGTAATAGATACTAAAATCACAATAGCAATCAAATTAAATCATAAATTAACTTCAAAGATGTCTTTAATGCTCAAATAGCTAATAATGATAGTATCAATTCGTGTGTATATTTGTAAAAATACATGTTCCAAGTCCATTTAAACTAAGAATACCACTCTTTATGGAAATTGTTTCAATTTTTCATTTGCAATTAGGGGAAAAAAAGATGAAATACAACTATTCAGACTTTCTAATAGTCCACACCTTTTACTTAATAATTACTTATCATAAACAGCCTATTGACCAATAAAGCAAAAGGTTCAAGTGCAGCAAAAAATAATAATAATAACAATCAAGTTGAATTTATCATTTAGGTTTAAATACTATGCACACATAGTAAAGAGAATAAAAGGAAAAGAACCAGCAATACGTAACCCAGTAATGAAATGTCAATCTATTCAGTTCCACTCATCAAATCTACCAACTAATTAATCTACAAATAGACATTTGATAAATTAACTTTGCCGCAGCTTCTAAAATACAGAAAATATCAATGTTAAAACATTTTCCAGATTTCCTAGTAACTAATAATCTAGCCCTGAACCAGTTTCCAATAGGAAAGCTAGATCCCATCTCTAGTCTCTATGGTCAAATAAAAGGATAGAAGTGAATTCAGCAAAGAATGGAACAACAAACTTAAGTTTAACAATACTAAAACAGACCACAAGATACTAGTTGTAAGTACCTTTTTTAACATTGTAGCCTGATGACCTTAGGAATGGAATCAACTTTGATTCAATTTCATCATACCTAAAAGAGACCTTGATGTTAGGAGATATCAAAGTTGAGTGCACCTGGTTCATGCATCACAAAAGAGAAGCAGCCACCACAAATGTCTTGCATCAAGTAACAAAACCAACAGGTGCATGAAAAATCAGAATAAGCACCTCTGTTTTGACCAGTTCACAGTTGGTTCATCCATCTTATTCACAACAACAAGCAGTTTAGTTACACCCAACGTTTTTGCAAGCTGCACATGTTCACGAGTTTGCCCACCTCTCTCATAACCAGTTTCAAACTCTCCTTTTCGAGCAGAAATTACCTTATTGGAAAAATAGAGAATTCAGTAAAAACTCCAGAAGCAACCTAAGATTAAAACGAAACAAGCAGTTTTTACAGCCTTACAAGTACGCCAATATCCGCCTGAGATGCTCCACTGATCATGTTTGGAACATAGCTCTTGTGACCCTGAGCATCCAAACAAAGAACAAGATGCCATACATCATGAACCACAAAACTAAAAAGCTGACTAATCAAATTACCTACTCTGACTTGACAATTGATATTGTATCTAGAAGGGAACATCAATATGGTTTGTTCAAACTAAAGGACAGTCTAGAAGCAATTAAAAAAAATAATGATAAAAAATGTGTTTACTCATAATAGTCATTGATGAACACTATACACAAAAACCATCTTTCAAACTAGATCTGCACTTCAAGTTCAGCTCAAGAACCGTTCAAAACTCAACTTGACTCAATGACAAGGAAGCCAACTCACTGCTGAACATTCTATAATAAAAATCTGAGAACACTGTCAAGAAAAAGGTGTACATAACATCATCAAAAATCTTACTCCATAACGCACGCATACATCGCAGCAAAATGCTCAGCAAAATATTACAAGTGTCCCAAAACTCAAGTTCTACATCTAAAAATGTATGACATTGAAATAAGAAAAATTTTATGCCTTACCGGTGCATCTAAAATTGTGAATCTAGATGTCTCTGTTTCAAAACGTGCTCTCCCAACTTCTACTGTTTTGCCCTATGAACAACAGCCAGAATCCAACGTACCAATTATAAGCTTAAAATAACTTGTCAAAAAGGCTAAAAACCTAAAAGTAATATCATCATAACTCTTATCAAAAAATAAGTTACGTTTCTCCAGCCTCACAAATGACCAATTCACATAGCAAATCAGGTACTACCTTAACCCTCTCCTCTTCATTAGTGTCCATAATATATGCCATGTACCTAGAACAGAAAAGCAGTCAAGCATAGCAATCAGACAAAGATGAAACATGTCCTGATAAATACAGTATAATATGCTTCCCCAACTAATAAGGTAATGCCTTTACCCAGGAATATTAGCTCACATCTCTTTTTACAACTGCATCAGGACAATTGAAATTTTGATAACAAAGGCTCATTAACTCCCCGAACAGAGTAGCAGAAAGAAGTACATAAAAAATTTCACCAGATAGGCACTAAAAAGTAATAATTCCCACAAAACCAGAATTCTAGAGCATGATGACCATATAGAAAATAAAAATAAAAAAATATCCATGGAAGCATACCAAACATACTTGTTAAATCTCATATCAATTAGGAGATAAGAGTGACTTATATACAAGAATAAGCCTGTAACTTAAAGCCTCCCAAGTTTTGAATTGAATATCGAGTTTCACCTTGTATATAAACCCAAATATGAAAAATAAAGTTACAAAAATCTAACACAATATCAAAGCCACTCTTAAGGGGTTAAGCTGAAAATAGCAACCATATGAACTAAACCTTAAGACTTTTACTGTCAAATCAACTAGCAGGAGGAATCAAGATTGCTTTATATACAAGAACGGGTCCTCAGCCTGATGCCTTAAGGCTTTGAGTTAAAGATGAAATCTTACATCAACTAAGGAAGTGAATTAAGTGCGTAAATTTCTCACATCAACTAGGAGTAAAAAATAAGAGTGGCTTACAAACAAGAATGGCCCCCTAACCCAATACCTTAAGGTTTACATTGAGACATTGATTCCCATCTTGTATACAAACTGCCACTCTCTTGAAATAGGAAAATTATTAAATTTAATATGGTATTAGAGCTAGTACCAATTTGATGATGGGCCTCCCACAAATATCTAACCCTATGGGCACACATCGACATCCATCTTACAAAGTGCATGTACCAAATGTTAGTTCCTTCGCATGAGAGCAATGTGCTAAGTTGTTAAAATCTCAGATCAACTATGAATAACAATTAAAAGTAGTTTATATACAATAATTCACTCATAACCTAATGTTTCAAGATTTTGGGTAAAGGTATAGGCTTTCATTGCATTGTATGTGAACCACTTCTCGCCAGAATATGGAATGACAAACCTAATAACATAGAGGAAACTCATACAATCAATGGGCCTCATCACAAAATTCAAGGCTATACCATACTAGGTTTTGAAAATGACATCCATTCTGTTTATGCTACTGCCCTTTAACAGTAGATGATCAAGTTGTACAATAAATCTAACAAAAGTCTGCTTTTTCACTTCTTCAGAATAAGAACTCTAAAATAGGAGGCAGGTTATTAGTTAATTAATATATTAACATTACAGGGATAATAAAAAGATTATAGAAAGAGAGATTGCTTGTTATAAAATCATCTGCCTAGCTTCCACTACAACAGATTGATTTGTACAATCTAGATTATAAGATACCGCATTGTTTCAAAGGCAATATTACTTTTGATTTACAAAAGAGTTTAGGATGGCTACCAAGAGCATTTTCCTTTTTGTTTCTGCCAAACTTATGTCTCAAACTTGGCAAGTTATAGAAAAACAATATTGTATTATAGATGTTGACAAATCCTAACGGAGATGCAATATAGTGCTAGCCTAGTAATCTTGCTATACCAATGTTGCGCACAAAGAATCAGTGTCAGGCTACCAAATGCATAAAACAACCAGCCCTTGCCATTCTTACAAGGCTATCTATAGACTGGGAAACAGACTTAAATTTAGCCATGAATAAATATAATAGTGCCGTTTTTATCTCAGTTTTATAAGAATAAACTGCCACTTAGATCAGCTAAAGCATATCTCCAAGTGTGTCTGCACTGGATTCCTTACCAGCTTTCTCTACTTTTTTCCTTAGCTTCTTTCTCATATTTTTGGATTGTACGTTCATCAACTTGCCCACTAAGGAAAAGTATCTGCCCTCCAGCAGTGGATTTGCCAGCATCTGTGACCAAAAAGTCGAATCATAGATCATGAAGCAATGATAGCAAACAAATTGAAGCCACAACAATATTATACACAAGCTTACAAATCACAAACAAAAGTATTCTCGATCAAATAAAATATCACAAAAATAAAATTAGTATCACAATTCTGATAAAGACTACACACTAACAGGGGTAATAATTTGAGATGTTGCACCCCAGAGGAATTTAAAATCAAACTGTAAGCAACAAAGTGCCAGCGAATAACAAAGCATCCCACAATTTTTCCTGAGACAGAGAAAAACACCGTAAGATTGATGCAATGGTATCCAAGATCCTCATTAATTTATTATGTTTTCCCATTTAGTTTAGGTTGCTTTCCATTGAGTCTTATATCAGTGTACAAACAAGATTCAAGGAGGTAGTTTTCAATAAGTACTTAGGAAAGGGTTTCCCTAGTTTAAAAAGAATTTCTGTAAGACTAGTATAAATTGGGATTTTTGCTTTGCAATACAACAGATTTGTTTTTGCCAAAGTTCTATTCGACGAGGTTTGCCATAAAATTAAGTATACTTCTAGTTTTCCAGCTACAATCAAGCTTCTTCCAACTCATTTTGTTGAAAATGTAGTTGCACCAAGTCTTTCACTACATCTGATATCCTTCCAAAAAAATTTTCATATGGAGGTAGCCTAGCTCCGTAGTGAAGTTCTTGAAAATAGAAAAAAGAAAAAGAGAAACAAGATTTAAAATCAATGACCACCTAAACACTTCTAATTTTCATAAATGTTGGGATGTCAAGTGTGAGCAGGAATTCCACATTGGAAAGAGATGGAACTAATGAAAGACATATAAGTGGAAATGACTCAAACCTAATGCCTTAAGGTTTTGGGTTGTAGTGTGATGTCAAAGCCCACGAGTATGTTTCATCACTAGGCCTATGACGTAAATCTCCCATAAAAGTGAGTTTTTCAGAGCCAACAAGTAGTATCAGAGCCGATGGTTAGGCAAGAGATGAGTATGAAGATGGTAGTCGGATCATATGGTTGCTTCCCCACGAAGAAGAGCAAGGAGACTCCTAGTGGGCCCAAACCACTAGAGTAGAAGGGCTCTTAATAACCCCACATACTCAAACTGCTAAGCAAAAAGGCTTTCGCTCAAGGAGAAGTCTAAGCCCAATGTAGAAGTTCACACTTGAGGGGGAGATTATTGGGATGTCAAGTGTACGTAGGAATCCTACATTGAAAAGAGATGAAACTAATGAAAGAAATATAAGTAGAAAGGACCCATAAACCTAATGCCTTAAGGTTTTGGGTTGAAGTGTAGTGTTAAGGCCCCCGAGTATGTTTAATCACTAAGCCCATGATGTAGATCTCCCATGAAAGTGGGTTCCCCAAATCCAAAAATTTTTACATAATATCAGAGCAGGTTTGGTCCAGATTATTAATTTTCCGATTGTCTGGATGGATGTCCAGTCCCAGCGGCTCGGTTTAGTTACCACTGCGTTTATTTCAAGTGACAGCTGAATGTCCAAGCCCAGTTGCACTTGAGGGAGAGTGTTAGAATATCTCATATTGACTAAATATGAAAATGTTAAAGGATTTATAAGTGATAAGGGTCAACTATCCAAATGACTAGTTCTAGTCATTTTGGTAATGGTTGACCCAAGCCTAATTCTTGTTAATAGGCTCTACACTCTACCAATATTAAAAATTCTAATAATAAACAACCAACAAATTCAAGAACTTGCCTAAATTTTCAAAAAAGGAAATTCAAGAACTTGCCTAGATTAGGAAGTGTTGTTCTTCAAGTGCAGCTGTCAAGCAACTCTAAGGATATCGAAAAGCTTATGTTAGCAATGTAAGTGCACCTATAAGTAAGACCAATGTTTTTAATGTAATTTTGGAAGCATTTCAAAGAATGTTTAGCAAAATATTGACCTTTCTCATGAGGTTAAGCAAAAAGAACACACAAAGAATGACCCAATTATTTAGAACACTACAGTAAGACAAGACAACACAAAAATCAAAAGGGCACAAGCTAACTTGGGCTAAACCATAAAGTATGCTCAACCTACCAACATGCCCAATAAACACCACATTCAAGTGCCTCTTCTTCCGATCTTCCAGATCATCTAGTTCTTCAACCTCTTCTGGAGTGAAAACTTTCATGTCTTTCTCCACTATTAGCAGCCAATCGATAGAGTGAGCAGTAGTAAGAACAAAAGCAATTAAATCCCCAGCTTACAAAGCTAAAGACTATATTCTTATCAAAAACATTTCAAATTAGAATCGAATATTTGCAGATACCTTTTGAATCAACCTGCTCTTCCTGTGATTTCAAAGAAGAATCATTTTTTGTCTCTGAAAAAATTCCATGAAAAATTGATGCATTGATATAGATGTAAATGACCCAGCTTATAAGGCTGAAAACTGGAGTGGTAACACAAAGATTACAAATTAGAAACGAATATGCTCAAAGTACCTCTAGAATCAAACTCCTCTTCCTGAGATTGCAAAGCAAGTTCGTCTTTTGGCTCTAAAAAAAGCCCATGAAAAGCATATGAAATGAAGCACTCAAAATAGAAGCTTAACAGTCTTCACGTGCTCAAATTGGCAAAATACACAACATAACAAACTTCTAGAACATGAAGAAAATATGAATGACTTTGCTTTGCAATATTTGCTGCCAAAGGCTCAGAAAATGCCCCACTTTGCAGAAAAAAGTGAGCAAAGACAATAAAAATATATTTAGGCATACCATAAAACCAACCACAATTTGAAACTTCAAAGGCATGAAAATAATTACAGGTTTATCCACAAAAAAGTAAAATAAAACAAAGTAGGTAATGATTCACACGTCAAAATAAACAATGTCTCATGTTCACTTCAAGAGGAAAGCAAGAATGCAAGGATCAGCATATCAAACAATTAAGAAAACCAAACGATTAATGAAAAGGTCTGCATTTCTGTCCAGTATTTAGTCACATAGTGGTTAAAGGAAGGTAATAAGAGACCTTTAATTAACTCAATCAAGATACCAGATGAAACTAGTGTGGCACAAGTCTCAAGTATTAATGAATCAATTGAAAGGGGAAAAAAAAGTTCCACAATCCACCACATGTTAGGATGCCAAAAGAGCAAATATAGATGTCATGCATAATTAAATTACCTTTTATTGAAGGATCAAAATTTTTTTAATTATGTTCAAGAGAGATATTTAATTGATTCTAGAGCATCCACCCAAATTTTGATTTTTACTTCATGCATAAACAAATTGGATGGCACTCAAATCTTTGATTTCAGTATGCTACTTGAAATTAAGAATGTTATTAGAAATGATAATTTGAACAAGAATTAAAACATGTAAACAAAATCCATGTAAACTTTCACACAAATTAAAACATGCCCGGTAACAAGTGAAACACGAAGTGTACTAGACCACCAACCTTCCTCCATTCCATCCCAATTCTCCCCTTCGTCAGGCCTGG
>JANZLD010000006.1:52352861-52367445 GCA_026413575.1 Erythroxylum carthagenense
TTTAGCATATATTTGTGTTCACTCCTTTAATCTATATGTAAACACGAGATGAACACAAATTGAGTATTTAAACACAATAACAGGATTGAAAAGACATTGAAATGCATAAGAAAATATAAGATGATTCAATCCTATCAACTAAACTCTAAGTTTGATAGCCAAGATGAAGTCAGAAGAGGATGGAAGCAAATTCGATCAAATAATGAAGAACCACTCCTCTTCCATTTATAATTTGGAGGTTCAAGTTGAGCAACTTTCCAATGCAATGTTAACAAGGAATGTGGGCAGTCTTCTAAGAAACACGGATGCATAACTGATATCTTTGTTGTGTTGTGACATTTATGGGAGTAACCATTCCAATCATCAATGTCAAGCACCATATTATATTTGGGAGAAACCATATTGCATGCAAACTAGCCTCAAAATACACCATATGAGCATACTAATACTGAGTCGGATATAACATGTTATTGGAACCTATTAATGCCTTAGAGTGAAGAGTAGACTAAAGTCAATGACATGAATGAGGACAAAGGAAATCGAGCTTGAAGAAGAGAAAGAAGTCTCTTTTCCAAAAGAGGAAGCAGAAGAGTCGGCAAAGGTGTTTATGGAAGAAAAAAAATAGTTCACCTTCCCATAGGACAAATTGTTGGAGTTAACTAAAGATTCAAAGAGTTTCATCATTCCTCATTTCATTCATAGTTTGTTATGGAAAAGGGCATTAATAGCATCACTTGGATTTCTTAATTTGATTAATGATATCCATATTATCTTACAACATCTAGCTTATTCACAGGCTACTAAACCACTATGGGGAGAAACAGGTGGAAGTAAGCCACTAATGATAAACCTAAGTTGATGATAGATGTGAAGGGTACATCAAGCTAGCAATGTTAAACAAGCGTTACTTAGGAGGCAACCTATAAATTATGATAGGTTTTATATTTTTTTATTTCATTTATTAGCATATTTTGTTACTTAGGATTTTCATAATTTCTTGCACATTTGTTTATTATTTTATTATTTTTGGAGCGATTTTGATTCATGAATATCATATTTGTAAAGGTTTTACAAGTTAGGGAACAAATTCTGGAGGATGCACGAGGAAAATGATATGAAATGTGCCAATTTTGAAGGGTGTATGGTCATGTACAATTGTGCAGCGTGATGCACATCACAATCATGACAGATGCATGTTTACCCAGTTGCACAATCATGCAACATATGCACGATTGTGTAAGCCCTCTTTTGTCTTTCCGCAAACCCTAACCTTATAAATAGTATTTTTCTCTTTATCCAACTCTCACCTTCTATCTTTAAGTAGTAGCCCACCTCCATAGCTTATTGTTTTCTCTCAAATCTTTATTAGATTTTACTTGGTTTTTACTTATTTCTTTCATCTTTCTTCTAGATTAACATTATTTCCATACAAATCTAGTGATTCCCATCCTAAAAACCATCATTTTAGTAAGTTATGCAAGATTTTAACTATACTTTCTCTCTCTGGCCTTTTTTTTTTCTCTCTACTGTGTTTTTGTTGTGGTTTCTTGGTTATTTTTATAGGTTTTACTCTCCATCATGTCTCCAAGAATCAAACAAATTACAAAATGTTAGAACACTAAAGGTAAAGAGAAGGTGCTGGGTAATGGTGCACATGATTTAGCCAAGAATTTTGGAGCTCCTTTTTCGATCTTCTCTAAAAAAGAAGATAAGAAGTTCCAAAACCTTCATTCTAAAATAATTATTGCACCTCAATATTTTAATTTTTCAATTTTAGAAGATTTAGATTTGAAAGGAAAAGTTGAGGCTTTAAGTGTTAGAATTCAATAGGATAAATTTATACGTTGTAATTATATTGTGTTTGAAGAATTGACCTTTGAAATTTACACTACTTTACGCTATGAGTTAGGTAAGTTAGATAATTTTTTTGTTTTGATTGCAAGTAAAACATTATAATTTAGGTTATGATATCATGGTACAATTTTTTTCTAAAATCAAACATTGTTGAAAAAATTAAAAATTTCATGCAAAAGATATTGGAAAAAATTAACTAGATTGGATGTGTTTAATCCATAAAATGCACCTAATAATGTTAGTAAGAATCATGAACACTTGTTATTACATAAATTAATGTGTAATGTTGTTTTTGCTAAGAGTCAAAGTAATAAGTGCTATAAAAAAAAGACGTATTCCTACTTTAGTTTATGGATAATAAGGTTCAATTATGTAAATCCATCCATATGTTTCAAATAATAGTTACTTCGTTGAATAAGAAAAGTAGCTATCTAGGCATGGGTTTTCTTGTAAATGCTCTGACTTAATTGCCTGATGTTAATATTGATACACTAACTATTGTTTTTCCTAAGCATTTAAATCACATGCATTTAAGGAGAGTTGAAATCTTGGAGTGCCATGCTATGGAACTCTGAGATATTGGCTCTAAATCAAATGGTAAACATAGGACAGGACAAATGAGTTCTAGTTTTGCACCTTTATAACAACACTTGCAAGTGTCATTAAGTGATGAATTCGAGGAGGATGAAGAAGATTGGGAGAAGGTTCTTGAAAAAATAGACAAGAATAACAAGTGCCTAGAGGATCGTCTGGATACCATAAAGGCATAACTGAACGAGGTCATGCACCATCAATAATATTAGATGAAGAAATTGTTAAAATTTTTTGCTATCCATTATGTCCAAGTTCTATCTCCATCACCATCACCACCTGAATGTCTATAAATATTCTTGCTCTTAGTTTTATTTATTTCTATTTCTCTTTATTTTTATTGTTTTAATTTTAACATTGAGGACAATGTGTTATTTAAGTGTGAGGATGTATAAGTACTTGTATATCATTTTTTAAATAAAAAATTTGTATTAACTCAAGCTAAGCGTGACAAAAAATACATCACAAAGATAGAAGACCTTAATTACAATATCAATAGTTGACAAGAACTAATCCTATATTTGTTACCCAAATAAGTAGGAGAAATTAATATGATAAACACTCATGAAACCTGTCACAAAATCAACACAGAGAAGGAAAAACATAAGATGCCATACAAAACCTATTAACCACCATAACATGGTTAGTCTTTCGCACTCAACACTATAATACATAGTCAACAATCAGATAACCAGTAGGGAAAACAACCAACATTTGCTATAATAACGCACAGTGGAGAACATCATTTCCCATAATCTCATCTCAATAGACATTCCAATGTCCTCTCATGCTTGCACTGAGGTGGAGATGTTGTTCCTTTGAGAAAAGGAGTTCCCTTATCCAGGACAAAATGTTGTCAGCTAGTTATTGCACTTCTTTCGCCTTTCCAATATACAGTCGATGATTTCGCTCCTTCTATATATAGTAGATTATGCAGCGAAAAATAGTTTGGAGAACAACCTCATCTTGTTGTAGGTGATTGATCATGTTTGTAGTCTTGGGGGTAAAATACCTACATAATGTGTTGGATTTTTCTTTAAATAACATGTGAGAAATGTCGTAAAAAAAAATGGTTACGAGTTTCACATTCGATTGCACATAGACAGCAAGTGGCATCAAAATTGGTGGCATTTCCATATTGTCAAGCTTTCGTTTTGAGCCTATCTTTCATTACAAGACAGCATATAAAGGCTAGCTTTGGGGATAATTGATTCTGTCATATAATTTCAAACCAAATGACTCTAGGTAGCAATGCCTTAAATAGGTTGTAGCATGATCTATTAGAAAATTCCTTATAGCAGGTATCGGTCAATATAGTTATATCCTCGTACCCAACTGGTGCATAATTAGGGAGTAGATTAATAATGCCAGGAACCCCACAAAAGTTGTAAACACAATGAACAACAAATATTATGGAGCTTATTTTTACTTAAATAGGTATTCGGAGTGACAAATGTCGAAGTTCATTCTTGTTGATAAGCGGACTCATCTCAAACCAATTATCAAACCAAAACCATGTTGATTTGCCATTGCTGACTTGTTTCTTCATCAAGTGATAGATTTGGGGTCTCAATCTCAACATTTGTCTAAAACTCTATAAGTTTTCAAAATTTTGCTCTAATTGCTAGAAGCTTTTCTCTTTCATATAGTATTCATTTATCCATTTGGACCATAGAGCTTCCTCGTCCTTAAATAACCTCCATATCTGCTTCATGAGCATCACTTTCTGAATTGTCTAAAGAGAAGTGATCCCTAATCCCCCCTCCTCCTTAGAGAGACATAATTCATCACACTTAACTTTGGCTCCTTATGAATTACCAATTTTTCCATCCTATAAAAATTGTTTAATATACTTCTCAATCTCCTTTATAATCTTCTTAGGTAGCACTAGATGAGTGCTCTAATGGGTGCTCATGTTACGTAACACTGAGGATATCAACTGAAATCTTCCCATAAAAGACAACCATCTATTATGCCAAACATTAATCCTAGTTTTGTACATTTCAATTAAAGGCAAGCAATCCCTATACTTTGATTTGTTTATAGTGATCTACTAACTCCTCTATATTCAACACATCTTAAGAAACATATACATAACTTTTTTTTTAGAATTGATACTCAAACCAAACATCTTACTGAACTTGACAAGAATACTCATCATGAGATGTAAGGAGTATGGATTAATGCCATACATCAAAAATAAATCATCGACGAAAGCTAGATGACTTAGCTTGAGCACCTCACATTTATAATGGAAGGTGAATCTCGGATTCTCGGCAGCTAACATTATTAAAAGGATCTCAATGATGAGTGAGAATATATAGGGGAAAGCGGGTCCCCTTGTCAGATTCCTTTGCAATTTTTAAAGAACTGAGTAGGTTTCCCATTGAGAAGTATGTTGAAATTAGAAAAAGAAATGCACTTTGTTATCCATCCAACAAAGGTATCTGGGAAGCCAAAAATTTGAAGACAATTAATGATTAAATCCTATCTAATGGTTTTAAAAGCTTTCAAGAAATCAATCTTAACAACTCTTGATAGCCCTCTTAGAATTGTAGTCCCTCATCAACTCTTGAACAAACAAAATATTATCCCCAATATTCCTTCCCGAATAAAAGTTCCTTAAGAAATACTGATAATAGGCTCCAATCATTTCTTCAATCTGCTCATAATAATTTTCGAGATGAGTTTATAAATGGTGTTGCAACAAGATATGGGTCAAAAGTCTTTCACGGTAGAGGGGTTTTGAACTTTGAGAACTAAGTAAATATACGTTTTGTTGATTTCCCTAAGTTTTGAAGAATGAAAGAACTCCTGCATGGGTTTTACCACTAATTCCCATATACAGTTCCAAGTCTTTTGGAAGAAATAAACGGTAAACTCGTCTAACTCGGGAGCTTTAGAAGGATTTAAACTAACAAGGGTGTTTTTAATCTCTAGCTCTGTAATTGGGCTAATTATGGCTTCCCTAACTTCTTGACTAATGCCCTCATTAATAACCCAAGAGAGATCACAAGTTCTACTCAGTTCAGGTGTACCTAAAAGATCCTTAAAAACCTTGTAGCAATATTCACTATATCAGTCAAATTAGGACATAAATTACTCCTCTCATCAGCTAGCACAACAATTATGTTTCTATTTTGTCTACCTAAAATAGAGTTGTAGAAGAATTTTGTATTTGTATCCCTATCCCGAAGCCAAGTAAACTCTTGCTTTCTGTCGCAAAAGGGAGTTGTGAGCATTCAGAGCCGAGTTATAATCCCTTAACCAAGCTATTTCTAGATTTCTTAAATTAACATCAAGGGGGAATCATAACATATATGTTGACTTTCTAGCATCTTTGCCTTAGTATCTCGAAGTATAGTGGTAGTATCGGAATTGCTTGTCTTCAATAGGGCTTTAAGTGTAGCCCGAACAAACTACAACTTTTCATAAACTAAAATGCCTTGTATCCTTCCACTAGCATGTCCCAGCAGTTGCGTACAATCTCTTCAAATTTGGGCTTTTCAACAAAAAAATTAAAAAACCTAAATGGGAACCTAGAAAAATAATCACCATGCATGCTTTATATCCCTATCCAAGAGTGATCTGAGCATCTACATTTACCAAATTGAGCAAATGAGTTTGCAAAGTATCTACCCATAACTAATTGACCATAACTCTATCCAATTTTTGTCTTAGAAAATACTCACCCTATTGCTTATTGTTCCATGTATAAAGAAACCCCACAAAACAAAAGTCTACTAGGTTTAACGACAAAATAATCTCTCCAAGTTCCCTCTCAACTCCCCTTGAGCGTGAACTACTACCTTCAGTTTCAGATGTAAAGATTACACAATTAAAATCTCCTATAGTAGTCCAAGGTCTACTTATCAACGCTTGGATTACCTTAAGATCCTCCTATAGCTGGTCCCGTTGAAAGGGGTGATTTGCCACATAAATAAAAGAGAGATCAAAGCTGCCATATATATCTTGTAACTTACATTTGGTGTGAATAATCTGGTTAGACATGAGTCCTTTTTGAAGTCTAGCTCTCTCCATGTTGTAAGTTATAATGATCCTACCATTATGATGAAAAGAATGATTTGTAAACTTTTCCCATTTACCACTCAAAAAAGCAAGTGATGCTTATAGCTTTATAAGCTTTATTTTTGTTTCCAAAAGACACAACACAACTAGTTTTTTCTATAATCATATCCTTGATAGCCTGTTGTTTCAAAGGGTCGTTAAGCTTTTAAATATTCCACACTAAGACATTCATTGATCAGGTGGGAGTTTGGAGCTCCCTCAACCAATTTTCACCCTTGGATTTGGCAGGCTTTCACTTCTTAATAACCAACAAAAATGGTACAAATCATGGTCCTTATCTAGCTCTTCCTCAAACCTGGGATTAACGAAAGTAGCTACAGTAGCTTGGCCTGCATTTTCTTGAATATGCTTTTGCAAAATCTGCTTTGAAGGTTGCTCTTTAATGTTGCTAAAAACCTGCTCCTTATACGTCTCACTTTGGCTATTCAAATTCTTCTCCAACATCGAGTCCCCCTGCTGTTCTGCCTCTACATTACTTGTATTTTCAGATCCCAACTGCTCTATATTTAAGGAATTTTCAACACCCATTAATTCATTATAATTACTATCCAAGAACTTATTTCCGTAGGTTGCCATACTTTGTGTATAACAGCCTGTTTTTCAAATTGAGGGATTAGAACCCTAGATTATTGCATAGAAGCTATATCATTGAGAATTCATAAATTGCATTTCATTCACATCCATAATAATAGCATACACACATGAATTTATGATTTAGTACACATTGCAAAGAATGTATATACACTCAATTGATTAATTCTGAGGTATGAAAGGTTTAAAATGATCATGATGTGAATTGTGTATTACTTATGCCTTGCATTTTGGTTTGATTGATTACAAGTAGTAAATTTAGAATTAATTGGTACAATTGAAAAATTGATGAATTAAAATGTACATTTAGTCTAGGAAAAATGCCAAGTGGTAAGACAAGTTGACACATGGAAAATTAGGATGACTAAGCCTATAAATGAGTGATATTTGGCATAGGTAATTAATTGACAAATGGCAGCAATGAATGAGTGACAAATGGCCTAGCATATTGGTGAAAATTGGCAACTTGTGGGGAGGACAAATGGATTGGATGCATGGTGACATATGCCGTTGTAACTTGGTGGCACCTTGCACCTAAATGAACAAAGCTAGTACAGAACATGTTTCTATTATATTCTTCTTCTCTCTTCACTCTCTCCACTGAAATACACTCTTATCCATAGCTCTGGAATTTTTCTTCAATTGTATTCAATTGCCACACTAAAATCCAAGCTTTTACCCTCACAAAGTTAGGTAAAAAATTAGAACATAGTTGTTCTTGTTATAGCCTTTGATCCTAGCCAAAATCTATCCAATTCCCACCTTGAATTTATGATGATTATGCATGCATGGAGAGCTGAATTAGATTGATCTTTGAGCAAAACAAGTAAGTAAAAGATTGTTCTTTATGGCATGTTATAATAGAAATCCTAGGATTAATGAATTGGGATTGATTGCATGTTATATTGATGTTGAGGTTATGTTGGAATGTGATAGTGAATTAGATAGTTTCTGATTTGTTTTGATGCATGAAAGAAAATAGTTATGAGCTGCCAAATGAATGATTTTGAGTTAGAATTGGAGATGAGATTGGTGAGGAGTTGACATATAATTAAGGTATACTGCAGGTATAATTTAGGAACTATTATGAAGGTGTTTTGAAATTGGAATGAAGGTGTTTGAATCTGGAAAATCGCAGGAAAATGGATAGTCCACGATCATGGCACTCATCCGACGATCATGGGCAGATGTATTAGCTTCTGATCGTGGGAAGGTGCCCCATGATCGTGGGCAAGGCTTTGACATGATGCATTCTGTTTTGTGCAATTGTTAAACCAGATGAGGACAAGACACTTTACATTAGCATATTTTAACTTGAATGAGGCTTAAAAATGAACCTAGTTTGATGTTGGATTAAGTGGTTAAGGGTTTGGTAATTTAGGTTGTTAATTGATGTTGAAACTTAAGGAATGGATTGTAATCAATGTATATGAATTTGGGAAGTATGAGTTGTTAATGATATAAAGATGTTTTTATGAATGCAAATGTGATTCAAAGGATATGAACAATGTGAACTAGGTATAAATGAATGAGAATTGGGAAATTATATGAATATAAAGCATTAGAAAAATTGAATGAGTGATGAATTTAGAGTGATCAAACTTACTTAAGGCATAACCTAATTGAAAACAAGTTATGTACAGCTATAATATTTGAATGATCAAGGCTCATGATTAAGGATACATACCTAGGAAAAGTCAATTGAGCATACATTGAACATAACACATATACATGTGTATGATTGAGTACTTATTTGATTAACCAAGTTAGTAATGTGTACATATGTGTGTATTGCATGATTTAGAAGCACAAATTGACTGACAACTTCTAGACATTACTGACTCGTCAAGGAAATAACTATCTGGAGCATATTGTCAGTTGACCTATATATGTAATCCCAATTATATATGTGCTTCTATTTGAATTACAGTTAACCTAGATGTTTACTCACTATATTTGAATTGTTCTTAATTAATTGTTAGATATTAAACTGTTACTGATATGATTGTGTTAATTCTAGACATTGTTAGTCCAAGGAGTTTGATATTCAGAATTGTATTGGAAGTTTTTACAAATTAAATGTGAATATGGAAATTATGTTCTCAACTATATGTTAAATGTCAGACTTAGATTTGATGAATGTGCTATATAACTGTGCACACTGAGTGAGAGTTATTGATGGCATAATATGTGATTTGATGCATTTTCATTACATTGATACGAATGATCAGATAAAGGAGTTGTGACTGGAGTGAACAACATGATAAAGAGCTTAAAACTCAGAAATGTGCACATAGAGCCACATGCTCAATGATTAATGAGCCTAGTATCTACAATAGGTACAAGACAGTATATAAAATGATCTCGGTATCCATAATAGATATGGACAGTTAAATATGCACTTGGTCATAACAAAGTAAAAATGAACGTGGAGTCTCATAGACATTGCATATATATCTTTACATGTATCATGAGAAACATTGTAAAGAATGACTAAATTAAGTTGATATAATTTTATGCTATATTTGCGTACATGTGAATGTTTGTGAAAAAACATTTACTAAATTGTGTTGATATAGTGATATGCAATACTTTTATACATGTTGATGATATCAATGATTGAGGTGAAAGCTTGGATTGTTCTGAAAAGATTCTATGACATGTTTGTATTATAATGTGCTTATTGAGATATGATGTATAGTGTGATTTGGTATACAAAATTGTATGGGAATTGATTTAAGCTATTATGATATACTTGTGATATTGTGTTTTGACTTGAGTGAGTAAATCGATGATGGTTCACTCGTTGAATTCACAAAACTCATCAAAATTGCAATGTTATTTTTTTCAGGTACTAAGGAGACCTAGCTTCTAAGGCAATCTAGTAGCAGTCTAGTATTGTTAATTTTGGAATCAGGAATGACTCAAAGTTCTAGTCAACTGATGTCTAAGGGGTTTAGATAGATTGTTTATGTTAACATCTCATTTTATGTTCGATATTTTGTAAAGAACAGTAAACTCTCAGATGTATTTGTAATGTTCATATATGGATTATGAGATGTAATGAAAATGTAAATGATGTTTGAGAAATAAAATGAGAAATGTTGAACTTATGATCACTTATGTTTTGTATGATGCCATAATAGTGAATATGACTGCTCTAGCATGCCATTCTTTTAGGGTATGTTCTTGAACATCCTTTGGATGTTAGGGTATATGCTCTATGGTACTGGTGTGTTACATTGTGACTCGTTAACTAACTCCCATGGATAGCTAAGGTGAATAACCTCCTTAACTAACTTCCCCTTTATCTAGCTTCATCGTAGGTAATAACTTTAGCATCTTAATATTTTTTTTCAATCTCCATATAGATTTTTGCATAGCATATGCATTCCATTTGCACGGTTTAAGTATCCATTAAAATAGGTTCCCCTAACGAACTAGCTAAGTAACTTATCCCTTCTAAAGTCCAAAACTCTAAGGGAAACATTATGAAAAATGGCCCAAATAGGACTAGTATCTATGCTACTCCTATCCAAATGCATTCTCAGTTTCCATTTTTGTATAAACATTAGCTGACCCTCGATATGTCAAGGGCCTAATTCTAATAGTTTGTTGAGATTGCAATCAATGGAGAATTTAAACACAAAGGTGTCATCTTCAGTAAGCATAATTGTTTCTAACCCCTTCTTCTCAAACACCCATTTTTGTACTTACAGCTATAAGGTACGTTTACTCCAAAAAACCAACTAAAGTGGAATTTCATATAGCTGCCCCTACTTCCAGTATTTACTTAAGAGGAGTAAGGATACCATCAACCATAACATTTTTGAAATGGGTTAACTTTGGCTACATTATAGAGCCAACAACCTTCGATTTCCATGAGGATTTAGGGAATAGATATCCCCTTCCTTGCTTCAGGCTTCATCCCTATAAGATATGGAAAATCATCCTTCGAAAAAACCATTTCGAAGATATGGAAAATCATCCTTCAAAAAAACCATTTCAAATCCCCCATTTGTTCCTACAAGGTACCAATTTGCTGTCAAGGAGAAGGACCTTATTGTTCCATCATTGGCCTTATTCCTAGCACTCATAATGGAGATAGGTAAAGTTTCCTTAGAGGAGTCTACGATGCCTAGCTTTTTCACAGCTACAGCTTCCATTTTAGCAGAGTTTCCAACACTAGCAGATCACGCAACTCCTTTACCTTTCAAGTTCATTTCATTAGAGTAGCCCTCATCTGTGGAGACATATCCATCCCTCTGGGCAAACTTGGACCAGGTTTCTTGGAGTGCTCCAAACCCACACCTACGGAGTCCACTTGACAGCTTCCATAAAGTTTTCCCTCTTCTGTGTCAATGTTGCCAAGTGCATCTGGATTTGTTGGAAGCATTTCTAGCTCCCACCAAGAACTTTCCAAACCTGGAAAGTTGTGGGGGTAAAAGAGGTAAAAGAAGTAGAGAGAGGTCAGAGAAAATTTTGTAAAGAGAGAGTTCCTTAACATTTTATTGTATTTGCATTATGTTAGTTTTTGATTCGGTTGGCATTATATGAATATTTTGTTGTAGGATGTGTGCATTGTGTGAATGTGTCAATGGCACGAATTGAACATAATTGACTTAGTTTTTAACGTTGTCATTTAAATTGTAAAGGTATATTAACTTGTAAATTTTATGTTTTAAGTGTCTTTATGATGAATATGTAGGTTAATTAGTATATGATATCAATTCTTTCACTTTGTGACTTTTTTAGATACATTTATAATTACATTCATTTAAATTGGTAGGCATCATTAATAACCTTTTGTGAGATTGATTGACTAAGAAGAAATGAGATAGGCTAAGAAATTGAAAAAAAGTATGTTAAATAAAATTCATATTCAGCTAGTTCTTTTTTAAGAAATTTGGGTTAAGAATAGAGCTAGTAGCCAATTAAGAGTCGTGATATAACTGAATAACTGGGGCATTATGAAAAAATGCTTGTCCTCATGTCAAAAGGCTAGAATAACACTCCAACCAAGTTACTCGGGGATATTCATGACAAGATGTTTGCCTTCGCATTAAAAGACTAGGTGATCATTAAAGAAAATATGAAAAGATAGTGTTTACAATAACATGAAACCTACTGATCTTTTAAAAATAACAAGAATTTTCATGAAGAGATACTTAGTGATAGTTTACCTTTTTAATTGATCAATAATAGTAAATGTAAGTTTGCAAGTACCACAGGTGCATGGACAGGGTGTCAATATTTTGATTGATATGTATATTCAAATTAAAAGACTTAAACATGAATGGAATAAGTTAGTATGTTGGCACTTTTCAAGTAACTGATGTTTAAGGTTAAGTTAATTCCATAAGATTTGAAGCCATTATGCCATTTTTGCATTGTTGCATGATTATGTGTTTTTTTTTATGTTTTGTTTATTTGTGGTTTTATTTTTTCTTGGGGACAAGCAAAGATTTAAGTATGGAGATGATGATTGGTGTATATTATAATATGTTTTCTAAAGGCTTAAGTGTGTTTTTAAAGCATTTTCTTAGAATTGTGTTATTGTTAATGGTTTTATGTTTTCTAATTTTTTGACTATTTTAGAGCAAGGATTTGATCTTAGTTTTATGTTTCAAGGGTTGTTTGAAATGTTTGTTAGTAAGTGGAAATAGGAAAAATTGAAGAAAAGATGAAGAATTGGAAGATGCACAATTGTGCATGATTTTGTATGATTATGCATAAGTAGTTGTATGGGATGTGTTGCATGATTGTAATAGAGAGCATGGACAGGATGCATGATCATGCATCCCGTGCTTGATCATGCACAACTTTTCTAGAACATAAAAATTTTGTACTATTGACATTTTGGGGCTATTTTTAAAACCAAAATAAGCGAGAAAACCCTAGAAAGAACCTTAAAAGCCTCAAGAAGTATTTAAGGCAAAAAGAAACACCAAAAAAGAGGTTGTACATCATAAATAAGGAGATCAAAGTGGAGACATCAAGATCAACTCTAGTTTTCTAGAATTTCCATATCAAGACATAAAAGTGTTTTCTTTCTTTTCTCTTCTTATATTTCATTATCTTGGACATTAATTTTAATTATTGGGATGTTGAACATGATTATGGATTTCTAAATCCATATTAGGACTATTTTGTTAAATTTTATTCTTATTGAATTCAATATATATTAATGCTTTATGGTAGTTGTTATGCTTAAACTTGATAATAAATTAAGATATTGAATCAAGTTATATATGTTAAGGTTTACAACGAGACTTGGTAACTTAATAGACCTACAAATATCAAATTAACAAACAATTGAAGAGAGATCTTAATTGTGAGTTAATTATCCTTAGGATTTCTTCAAATCCAATTGAATAGTTAGGAGTAGTTTTGTGAATCAAGAGGTTCTAATTCTATTGTTATTTATTTCAATTGGGATCACTTGAGTAGATCTTAAGAGAGGGTGATCAAAACCTTAGGAAATCTAAAATCAAGCATAATTGAATTAATAAGATAAAAGGAAAACAAAACAAGGATAAAGTAACCCCAAGTTTCCATTATTAATTAACTTCATTCTTATTGCTAGCTTCACTTATTCAATTATTTAGTTTTATTAGCTTTTTTAATCCAATTCTTCAATCTTTCATTACTTTAGATAAAGTAAATTCAAGTTGTTGGGTGACTAATCAATCCTCATAGGATTAATATCTTTTATACTATGAGTTATGATCTATATACACGCAATATGAAAGTTTTTGATATAAAACTATCAATACCTACACTCTTTTTAACTATCTTAGTTAATGGTGCAACAATGGAGCTAAAATCCTTCACAAATCTTTTATAGAAACTGGCTAAACCATAGATGATCTTAACATTACTAATTGACCTAAGGGTTGACCCCTCGTTAATTATACTCACCTTTTCTTTGTTAACCTCAATTCCCTTTACACGTACCATATAACCCAAAAACAAAACCTAAGTAGTGCAAAGAGCACATTTTTTTTCAAGTTTGCATATTGCCTAAGTATATTCAACACTTAATTCAAATGTTCAACATGCTCTTCAAGTGATTTACTATAGTCAAGAATGTCAATAAAATAAACAGCTACAAACTTTCCAATAAATTCACACAAAACATTATTCATAAGCCTCATTAAGGTGCTAGGTGTATTAGTTAAACCAAAAAGGCATTACTAACCATTCACACATTCTATTTTTAGTTTTAAATGTTGTTTTCCACTCATCTCTTTCTCTAATTCTAATTTGATAGTAACAAATTTTCAAATCAATTTTGAAAAACAAACACGCAACATATTGAAGTGAATCACACGTTAATACAACACTTAGAAAACGATATTTGGAATGCACTAGAAGGGGGATTGAATTGTGTATTCCCCTTTTTATAACTCTTTTCAAAAACTGTTTGTATGAAATAAAATTCTTTACAGAATTTTTA
>JANZLD010000006.1:52399662-52411319 GCA_026413575.1 Erythroxylum carthagenense
TTTGTTTGTCTTTTTATTTGATCTCATTTTTGTTATACTTCAAAATTATATATCAGTAAGGTCATCTTGACTTAACACATATAACTCATCAAGCATATCATCTAACCAAGGCATTGGGTAACGATGCTTTACAATGATTCTATTAATGGCACGGTAGTCTACATACATACACCATGAATCATCTTTTTCCTGTACCAATAGAATTGGAACTAAGCACGAAATTAAGCTTTCATTCGTACATCCTTTTGTAACAATTCCTCCATTTACCTTTGAATTTCTTTGGTCTCTTTTAGGTTTGTGTTATATGTTGGTCAAATGGGCAATTATGCTCTAAAAATTAAATTAATTTAATGTTATATTCCTTGCTTATGTGGTAAATCACCTAGCACATCTTCTTATAATAGATCATCATAAAATGGAAACAACAACATTTACAAAACATAGTTAGCAAGATATTTATGGGGTAAAAAAAGCTTCTTTATAAAGGATAAGTAACATTAACGACTTAGCCAGAAAAGTATCTATCACATCCCCCACTCTCATAATCATGCTCACTCATTTCCCCTTATGTCTATCTCTCACAGAAGTGTTTCCTACAGTGTTTGAGGTTTTCATAAGTGTTTGCACTTATTTTTTAACATTCTTTTCTCTAAACCTCACTTGTTCACTCCTATGGATTTTCAATTATCTTCATACAATTGCTTTAATCAAAGAGGGGAAAAAGTGTGTTTCATGTCATCCATTGTAAGTGAGTAATGATTTTTATAACTATCATAGATTGCTCACCTATCAAACTACCATGGAAGACCTAATAAAAAAATATGTTTAGCCTGCATAAGCAGTACATCACACAAAACTTCATACTTGTACCTCCAAATTTAGAACTCCACCAACACTTGCTTGGACACCTTCACCTTACCTGATTCGTTGATCCACAACAAATTATAGGGTATCATATGCTTGGTAGTTGTTAACCCCCATTTTTTAAACAAATTAACACTTGCAACATTTCTGCATCTTGCTCTATCAATGATTAAGTTGCAAATCCAACTGTTGATAGATCACCTTGTATAGAATAAATTCTCCTTTTGTTGGCTCACATCATCTTCATCTTTTCTAATTTAAAAATCAAGGCCCTTTTGGTTACCAATCATCTCCCCTTCATTGGTTGCTCAATTTTGGTCACATCATCACTTTGCTTAATATCCTTCAATTTGGGTATGTTAGCATAGTCTTCATCTTCACTTTCATAAATGAATTCTCCATTCTAAATTGTCATCAACTACTTGTTTGAACATTGAGAGGCAATATGTCCTCTTCTCGTGCACATAAGCATTTGATATCTTAACTCCTTGAATTTGAAGAGGAATTGACCTTATTTCTTTCCCCTTTATTTTGCTTTCGACTTTAGTGTTTCAAATTTCTTATTTGATGCTTTATCTTCCTTTTTACTCCTCCAAGAGGTATTTCCCACATTGGAAACACTTACACGATTAGTGAACTTTTTTCTATCTCTCAACTTTCATTGCCATATGCACTACATCCTCTAACTCTATATAATGGTGTAACTCCATAACATTGGCAATGTCGATTATAAGACCACTTAAGCTAAAGTAGCTTCCTAAGCTTCCTCCACGTTTGCCTGTGCCATTGCCACCGCCATTTCTTTGTAATATTCCTCCATAATTTTTCTTCTTTGAGTAGATTTTGCAATCTTTTGTAGAATTCCTTACAGTAAGAAAGCATAAACCTCCTACATGCTTCTTTAGATGTTTCTAAGTTCAGTTATCCTCTTCCTTATGTTAGATTGAGAATTTAACCTTAATAACATCTTTGAAATCTTCTCCCTCATATCCTTCATCTCCCGAAACATACTTTCAAATGTCATTTGTGTTGATTTCATCATTAAAGGATTACTTTCTACATCTCAAACTTTGAACACCTCTTTCAATTTACTTTAAAAAGATAAATTTCTAGTATTAGACATGATGTAGAGCTTACAAGAAAATGTTAGTAAGAATCCAATCTCTTGCTCACATATTTGCTTTTTGAATCACTCATAAATCACCTCCTAATATCCTTACTATAAGAGTTCTTTACAGACTAAATTTTTTTTTCAAGAAGAATAAGTTCAAATATTTCTCCTTTCAATTACTACACCAAATAAACAATTTGATGTAAGGAAAACAAGGAAAACAAAACTAAGAGGCCAAAGAATATGGAACATATAAGATGAATTTTTGGAGACTGCAGGAACCCACCAATTTACCTTGACAAATCATAATAGAATTCATCTAATAATTAAGATTTTCTATGCTCTTGCAATGTGTTTAAATGTAAATAATCGACTTCTTAAAAAAAAAGCTTAGCTTCTATTAAAGTTTTAAGCCCCGTATCCTTTTCTTTAGAAACTAGGAATTACAGTTTTAAACTCCAAGCTTGCTATTTGGTTAAGGCTAGAATTGAGAAGAGAAAGTAGTAATTCACATGTTTTGATAAGTTTTGGGTAAATTTGGAGTTAGTTTGTTGTAACTCGCTAACCACCCAATTTTGACTTTTCTAATCTTTGTAGCTTTAGGAATGGATAACACATAGATAACTATTTAAGAAAGGACTTTAATTGAAGTTGTTTTTCTTTTTATCCTTCTCTCTTATTTCTTATTTTTGACATTTTCTTTTCTTTTCTTCTACTTTTCTTTTTGTTTCTTTTTTTAAATAAGAAAATTAAGAAAATAAAATCAAGAAACAAGATTCAAAGAAAGAATTCCAAGATTCAATTAGAGTACTTAGTCGAATTCAAAGATTCAATATGAGATTCAAAAGGTCAAGCTAAACTCAATTCTTTTGTACATACACTGATTGGAATCAACCAAGATCAAGATGATTAAGACTAGTTTTATCCATCATAAAATTTTAAATTCAGAAAAAAAAAACAAGATGAACAAACTCAAAACAAATTCAAGAAATGATTAAGGCTCCAAGAAAACATATTCAAGATTCTAAGAAAGGAATCAAGAAGACTTAAGAACGTAAAGAGCATAATGAAAACGACTTGAACAAAAGGTAAAGAAATAAGTTAAGAAAAAATTAACAATAAAAGAAAGCTCTAATACCAAAAATTGATATTCTCTTTACATTCTCTTTACCTTAAATCAGATAAAGCACAAATCATGAATTCAAGATCCAAGGATCATTCTATATGAATCAAGATTGAATTAACAACTCAAAAGGTATTTCTACTACACCCCCCACCGACATAATTAAAAAGGGATTAGGGGTGATAAAAATGGGTTTTTGATCTTTACAAGTCCTTGTTTGAATGAAAATCAAGTCTTTAAAGAACATTAGAAATTATTTATCTAATGAATGCAAAGAACACTCAATATGATTATTGATTCTAAAAATCAATCAAACATAATTACCAAAAAAAAATAGAGTGTGTATGTAATAAAACTAATTCCTTAGATTGAATCCCATAAGGATAAGATGTGGATTTTGATCCAAATAATTGAAAGATAAGATGTAGATTTTGGTCCAAATAACAAACTCCTAATAAATTAGCTTAAAATGGGTTATTTAGGCACAAAATAAACCAAAAGGCTAAGTGAGCTTATCTAAGGTTGGAAGACACTTAGTTAAGTCCGGATAACTTAATTAAGATATCTAAAGCATAATCTAAGTAGCTCAAATAGATTACAACATATGGCCCAAAGATGCTCAAAATAGCTTAATTGTAACAAATAAGTTATTTCTAGTGGCACAGAGTAGTTAGCCTTCTTTAACAAGTCCAATATGTTGCTCTAAGCCTTGAATCATCGTTATACACTTAGTTGACATGTTTTCAAGCGTTCTAGCTTCTTCCCTTACATATAAATCCACCATTAGCTTGTTGAGTTCCTCTTTAGCACATTTAGCGCACAAACATATCAGTGGTCCTCCAAGATTCTCCAATGGATCTTTTGTGCTATTAACACTTTGTTGAGCTTGCTTAAGTGTTTATTCTTATTGTCCAAGCTCTTTAACACATCTTATTCCTTCTGCCTTGTTCAAAGCCACTTAAGATGCTTGATCTTTATCAAAATACATATATGAAAACATAGGATTTGCTTTTAAGGTATGGTTTAGAAGTTAGAGTATATGCATATGATGTATGTGTTTGCATAGAATTAGAGGCATAATGTCCAATTGCTATTTTAGGCAAGGGTTCTTCATTATACAGATTTTTTTCCTTGACAAATGCAGTTTTGGCATTAGATTCACTTCCATAGTTGTATCTAATTCCATGTCTATTATTTACGCTCTTTTGAACTTATAATATGTTTTCAAGTTTCTTACTTCCCATAGTGAATTTGGATAATGAATCTTTCAAAGCATTGACCTCATTTTTTTAATGTCTAATTTTCATGTTTTAATGCATCTAATGTATTATTGTCATTAATAACCACATTATTAGATGCTTGGAGGCTATGCAATTTAATCTTCATCTTTTCTCTTTCATCTATGTATGAACCTAAATACTTTTGGAACTTTTGAGTTTGGAAGATAACTTCTTCCTTTCTATACTTATGATTTCTAAACTTTCCACTAGTTCATTATATGTCAAATTACTATCACTCTTATAAGAACTAGAGTTATAGAGTACTTCATCGTCATCTTTAGTCATAAAACACATGTTTTCTAACTCTCCTTCCAAATGATTACTTTCAAAATCTCTTATATTATCCCAAGTTGAGGCTTTAAGCACTTTTCTCTTATTTTTATCTCTATTCTCCTTCTTTTGGTTTCTTTCATCTTTATCATTGTCATTAAGTAGGGGATATTATGACTTTATATGGCTAGGTTTTCTACATTAAAAAAAATAATGTTAGAAGATTTATATTTTAATTCAAAACTTCCTTAGGTCCTTTATTTTGGAAATTTTCTCTCTTTATGAACTTCTTGAACTTTCTAGTGATAAGGGCGAAATCTTCCTCGTCAATTTCACTTGTTGATGTTTTCCTTTGAAGCTTTAAATGATAAATTATTTTTCTTTGGAAGCATTGTCTCTTCTTGTGTCTATTATATCCTTATTTTGTATATGATGAGAGATCCAATCAGCTCCTCTAATGGTAGTTTATTAGATCCTTAGTTTCTTGTATAGCCACTACTATCTCAAGTCTTTGAAAGTGACCTAAACAACTTTCCTATAATTTCAACATTAGTATGTCTTTTTAAGATCTTTAAGCGCATTAATAATATCAATAAATCTTGCATACATATAGTGTATGTTTTCATTATGTTTCATCTAGATTAATTCATATTGATGAATTAGCATGCTTATTTTACTTTCTTTACCTTGATTAGCACCTTTATATGTGACTCTAAGTGTAAGCCAAATTTTATGAGCATGTTCACATATGGATACCCTATTGAATTAGTTCTTACCTAGTGAGAAAAAAAAATATAATGATTTTAATATTCAAAAAATAATTCTTAGCTTGAGGATCTCATTCTTCCTTTAAGGTACCTTTTTATTACCTACAATTTTTATGGGAGTAAAAGGTCCATTTGAGACTATTTATTATAAGTGAATGCTTTCAGCCATCATAAAGAAATTAATCCTAATTTTCTAATAAAGAGAGTTATTACCATTAAAGAAAGGGATTCGGATGACGAAGAAGAACGTAGACATCCACGTCACTATTTGTGCAATTTTATCTCCTACATCCACTAAATATGCTTCAGGATTAAGATTAATTAATAAAACATAAATGATACCTCGATAATCTGTGTCGATTACTCCCGCAGTAACATCTATGCCTTTAAGTGAGATTGATGACTTTCCTGCTATTCTTCTATAAATATTTTTGTTGTTTAGTCCCCCTTAGTTAGGTGATAATGATGATACTCCAAAGTATACCATTATGATCTTTACTTTAGGATTTCATTTGAAGTGTTAACATAATAGATCTACTCTGATACCCCTTGCGAGTCCCTAATGACACCTAAGAGGGGGTAAATAGGTGGTGGTGATTTTTTTTAAAATTATGACTATTGGATTTAATTTGACAAGTATCAATATATGATGATATAAAGAAATAATTCAACATAAATCAATCACACAATTATAAAGTAATTAAAAAAGTTTAAGAAAAGAGAAAGACAAACCACTTTATAGTGGTTCGATAAACAACCCGTGTATCTACATCCACTTCCAAATCATTTCTTAGAATTTTCACTAAGCATTTTCTTTCAACAATGCAAAGAGAAACTTTCTTAAGAGAAATTTTCTTATAATAATCTTGATTTTTATGAGTAAAGATCAACTCTTCTTACTATCTTTCTTTTAAGTGAAGAGTAACACTCTTTCATTAAAAAAAATTACAATTCAAAATATGTTATTTAATCACTTTGATAAAGATGAATGCCTCACTCACTAAAAAGGAGCCAATGAATGCTCAAATGCTTGAAAAATCTTAGAAATATGTATATAAAAACATTTGAATACTTTTCAATGTAAAAACATATATTTATAGGGATTTAAGACCTAAATTAGCCATTAAAGCCAAAAAAATTAATCATTATAACAACTAGATACAGGACACTAGTCAACTAGTGTATCATATTGGTTACCTAATATACATTGAGTGTATAAAATTCACTAATTGTTAAGTATTGGTTAACTAATGGATCATATTGGTCCAACTAATATAGAATATTATTCACCCATTATTATTATAAACTCTCGGTACACTAATTTTGGCAACTTTAATCTACAATGCTTGACGATTATTCCATATAGGTTAACTACTCCCTCCAAAATCATAATTCTAACAACTCCAAATGGTTAAACTTCATTTTCATAATACAAATTTGTCTTAAATACTTTTTCAAGAGGTTCTACAAGCAATGTTTTACAGTTAAAGAAGATTTTTCTATAAATCAAAACTGTAATCCCTGCTAATAAATGAAAATACTCGTATGATTATTTAAAACGATGATGTGTTTATGCTTAGTAAACCTTTACGATTATCAAAAAAGACAAGTGAAAGTAAAATAATATTTCAAATTATTTATAAGTTTAATGTGTCTTGATCGTCTTTATCCTTCACTTTGATTTTCACTTCGAATGATGCAAGCTTCAACTTTTCTTAACAACTTCACGAAATGTCTCTTGATTTATGCATTGCTACATTTTGCTAACCTATTACTTTCAAAAAAAATATAATTGATTAGTTATACTTACATTTTTTAATCATAAAATTATTGATCAAAACCTCTCTTGTTTCAATAAACAAGTGTATAAATATGAGTGTAATCTTTTTTGTACCACTTATTTAGTTATTTTAATGCTTTAAGGGCTTATCATGTATAAATATGTTAATTTTTTTCTTGATTCATATGTCTTTTCTATCATCAAGAGAAATTAAGATTTTGATTATAAAAAAGAAAGCATCCTGATCTTTAAAACAGTCCTTAAGACACTTTTTGAAAGGAGTTTAAGTTAATTTTTTATAAAAGAATGGGTTGATGATTTGACAAACTTGAAAATCTAGAAATGTAATTTTAAGAAATTTGATTGACCAATATAAATTTTCTAGGTAATTTGGCTATAAACAATATACATCAGTCAACTAGTATCCTTTAAAGAAAATTAAATTAAATACGTGAGTTTGTAGGAACAAAATCATCATTATATTAGTTGAATCAATCTATGCTTCTAAAACTAGCTATTATAATAATTATTTTTATTTTTAATGACCCTTTTTAGTTGTTTCAATTATAATAGGAATAACAGATTCTCAAGTGCCCAACCTTTTTGAATTTTTTCAATTTAGTACCTAAGCTTTTAAAATTTTCAATTAAGTGACTAACCTTTTATAGCCTTAACAAAGTTCAAAATGCTAGTTCTATTAGTATTTTTTATTTGTATAATAAATTTTCTTTTCCACGATATGTAAGTGTCATCGTGAAAAAAAGCAATTACATGTGGACTAAAATACTTAACTCAGTTTAAAACTTAGTTTTGTTAATATTTTGCTAATTTAGCTAACGAATCTTTTTTGTTTCCACGTAGAAAATTAACGAAACTAAGTTTTAAATTGTGTTGTTAATGTTATAAAAGGTTAGTCACTTAATTGAAAATTTTAAAATCTTGGGCACTGAATTGAAAAAACCTCAAAAAGTTAGGCACTTTAGAATTTGTTATCCATTATAATACTTTTAAATTTTTTCTTATATAAAAACATATACTTGAGAGAGATTTTAAGTTTAAAAGATCTAGAGCAATAATTGTAACTGATATTGAGTCATAAAGTAAGCAAATACAGAGAAAACTAAGTTGTAATAATTAAAGGATGTCTTAAAAGTTGTAATTGAGTTGATCAAGTATTGAAAGTTATTCTTCACCTCCAAAAGAAATTATAAAGGATTTCTTCTTTACTTGGAGCAAAGAAAGAGGTTATACAAGGCTTTTCTTCACCTTTATAAGAAAAAGAAGATATTGAATATTTTCAAGTGAGTTTGAGAAGTGAACATTAAAAAAAGTATTTCTCAAGCTGCTATAAATTCATTTGCACTTCATAGATAAGAAGTATTTCTCAATCTGCTATAAATTCGTTTGCACTTTCTTTCCCTTTCTTTCCTTTATTTATTGTACTTGCATGATTGTTACATTTGTACTTAAGTTTTTAAATCAATTTTTAAGTGAGAAGGTTTTTTACATTTATAAGTACTGAATTTACCCTCTTCTTAATGTATTTCGACAACAATAAACTCTATTTTAGATATATACTAGAATTATGATCGTACTTCGCACCAATTTTTTGAAATATCATATAAAATCTTAAAATATCTAATTATATCATCTATAATTACATTTATTATTAATAAAACTATATAATATTTGTATGTAATGTAGAGTTTTTATTTATATTTTACGAATAGTAGTTCTTTATTAATAATTATAAAACATATCTTAAAATAGTTAATCTTTTATTAAATTATATAAAGATATTAAATTAATTTATTATTTATATTGAAATATATAATTTTTATTAAGTAAAAATATTTCGTTAAATTAAACTTCTAATGCAATTTTTATTTTTTCTTTAACAATATACCTTTAATATTTCCATTCCAAAAACTACATATATCAAATAAGATTGTTTCTACAAACTCTTTAAAGAAACATATAATAATGATAATATTTAGCGTACTAGAGATTATTCATATTAGAGGGAAAAGAGTTCAAAATTTTATAGATATCATTTGCATGTAAAAATAGGAAGTAGAATTTTTATTTAGGCATGACTAATATGAATTTTGGATTTAGTTAAATTACAAATAAAGAATGATAATTCTATGTCTTTCAAAAATATTGTTAAAAAAATCTTAGCCATATATATATAAGTGTGTGTGTGTGTGTGTGTGTGTGTGTGTGTGTAATTTTATAATAGATGCAATAATTATTTAAAAACAATTGTAATATATGATTAAAATTTTAAGATATTTATTCAACTAAAATATGGATCGAGAGTTACAATGCCTTTAAAGAGAGAAGCTCCTACTTTCTTCCAACCTTTTCCCATCTTATGCCTTTTATGATGCACCTTGTTGCCTTCCTCTACAGTTTCAAATTCTCCCTATTCTTCTTCTTTATTTGGTGCCCTTCTCTCTCTAATAGCGCCCTTCCATCCAGCCTAAAGTTTCTTCTTCACCGAGTAGAATGTGCCTTTACTGAGGGCACTATTGTCTATTCTCCTTTCCCACTTATGGTAACACCCTTTTAAATATTTTACAACAATTTGAAATCTTTTCCCTTATTAGCAATATATCCCATTCCTTACATGTTTCTAACTCGACAACCAACCTCAGCTCTTTTAAATTTTCACCTTTACTCTCAAGAACCTTTAACTCATCTCCTTCAGACTCTAACCTAATTAAATCTCGCAGGGAATGCTCCCCTCCCCTAATCCATTCCTAGAAGTCTTAAGCCACCTTCTCTTTAGCTACAAATATTAACTGATCTTCCCCTCTCCTAACCAGTACTAGTAAGATAACCAATTCCAACTTAAGCTAGAAGCAAGTGGTTGGAAATAGTTCAATAATTAGGCTACTCTTTTAAACAAGGAAGGGGTTATGGGATTTAGAGATTGTGGTGCCACCTTTAGAAGTACTCAATGAGGGGGATAACAAATGTAACATTTGTAACAGCCCAGATCACCTGCTCACAGATATTGTCTGCTTTGGGCCTTGGCCCAGCCAAGCCCTCACAGTTTTGCTTTCCTCGAGGTCTTCCCAGGAGGTCACCCATCTTTGAACTATTCTCACCTAAGTACATTTAACCTCGGATTTTTGATAGGATCCGACGCATTAGGCCATGAAAAACGCATCTATAAGGGAGAGGTATCCATATTCTTATAAGGCGTATTTCATTCCCCTCTCCAACCGATGTGGGATCTCATACTCTCCACTCCCCTTAGGGGCCTACATTCTTTGGGGCCCAGCCTAGCTAGCACAACTGTTCGAGTACCAGCTCTAATACCACTTGTAAGAGTCCAAATCACCTGTTCATAGATATTGTCCATTTTGGGCCTTGACCTAGCCAAGCCCTCACGGTTTTGCTTTTCTCGAGGCCTTCCCAAGAAGTCACCCATCCTAGAATTACTCTCACCTAAGCACATTAAACCTCGAAGTTTTGATGGGATCCAGTACATTAGGCCATAGAAAACGCGTCTGTAAGGGAGGCTTAGCTTCCTGTTGGTCTAACCGGCCTAAGAACTAACTTTGATACCATCTGTAATAGCCCAGACCACCCGCTCACAAATATTGCTCTCTTTGGGCCTTGGCCTAACCAAGCCCTCACAATTTTGATTTTCCCGAGAACTTCCCAAGAGGTCACCCATCCTAGAACTACTCTTGCCTTAGCACATTTAACCTTAGAGTTTTGATGGGATTCGGTGTGTTAGGGCATGGAAAATGTGTCTGTAAGGGAGAGGTATCTATATCCTTATAAGGTGTATTTCATTTCCCTCTCCAATCGATGTGGGATCTCACACTCTAGAACTGGCTCTAATACCTCTTGTAACAGCCCAGATCACCTGCTCACAGATATTGTCCGCTTTGAGCCTTGGCCCAGCCAAGCTCTCACAGTTTTGTTTTTTCCAAGGCCTTCCCAGAAGGTCACCACATCTGTTGGAGAGGGGAACGAAATAGGCCTTATAAGGGTATGGATACCTCTCCCTTACAGACGCGATTTCCATGGCCTAATGCACCGAATCCCATCAGAACTCTGAGGTTAAATGTGTTTGAGCAAGAGTAATTCTAGGATGGGTGACCTTCTAGGAAGGCCTCGAGAAAAGCAAAATTGTGAGGGCTTGTGTTGGGCCCCGAATTTTTTTTAATTATTATTTCTTTTATTTTTTATTAGTTATTTATTTATTTATTCGTTTACTTTATTTATTCTCTATTTTGCTTTAATTGTTTTATATATATACTTATTTATATATAGCTGAGTCTTGGAATTAGTTAGTATGATTGGGAATTAGAATTTGAAATTAGAATTAAGGGTTAGGATTAAGTTAAGTTTATTTGAAGTAAGCTTGGATGTGTAGAGCCATATGAGACAAAAATAAGGGCAAAGTGGGAAGGTCCTTGTAAGTGAAGGGCATTATTGG
>JANZLD010000006.1:52417060-52428126 GCA_026413575.1 Erythroxylum carthagenense
AATTTGAATTCCTTTTGATTTGGTGTTTTTGTCAATATTGAAGAAAATCAAGAGAGGCAAGAGGAGTAAGTGTAGAGGATTTTTGAGCAAGGATTTCAAGCAAGGAAATTAAGGTGGGTGATACTTTTATAATTGAGTTAATAAGCCATAAATGTTCTTCAAATAAATGGAATTAATTGATTTTCCAGCTACCATACAGAAGTGCATTTATTGTTCTTTAAATGTTTGAGAATGTGCTTCATGCTTTTTGTATGCGAATTTGGTGAATGAATTTTTGAGTTGATATGAGAATGATTGCCAAATGCTTCACAATTTTGGAATTGTGAAATGATGATAGAATTGCATATGAATAATTCATGCTCATGAAAGACAAGTTTTCAAAAATGTGTCTATTGAGCAAATTGTTCTTAGTTCATAAATTACATGTTATGTGGGTTTGGTGTAATCCATCTAAGAAATGTCACGTGCACTTTGATCAAGAAAAGGCTTCTCCCGCTTGCCCACCAGTGGCACGGAGCTCCTTCATGGACTCCCTCAAGTTTACGACTACACAGGACCATTATGTGAAATTGTGTAGTTCGTCATATTTTATAGATTCACCCAAACCTTTATGATGTTTTTATGTGTTTACAAGTGTTGACAAGTTTGATGATTGTTTGACTTATGTGAATTGTAAATTTGCTTGACAAGTTAACAATTATGAGAAATGAATGTTTTATGGATTTCAATGAGGTTTTGCTATGATCATGAAAGTTTCAAATAGTTTTTGCTTATTACCGTTTATAAAATTGTTACCCACGAGTGTTAAGCTCACCCCCACTCCTTCCCATCCACAGGCGATGAGCAAGATATCGAGTGATCGAGTCAGGAGTCAAGGCATCACTCCAATTTGCACTTTTTGCTCTTTTGAAGATAGATTTTGTAAAACAATGCTTTAGTTGCATTTTGAGAAATTGTTGTTTTTGTAAAAATTGTATTTTTGGATTATGATGTAAATGGCTCGTAATGCCTGCTAAAGCATTGTAAAACTCTTATTGGTTTAGATGTTAATGAAATATATATGCACTATGTTTGTCCATGGCTTTCCAAAGTCTTTATATTGCATTTTTTAAAGCTTTTCATGGGGGGTAGGATTTGTGTTATGAATTCAGAGGAAATTCTGGAATAATTTAGGATGAATTTGACCAAGTTTTCTTTATGGAAGTTGAAGATGATTTTTCTAGCTTTCCAACATTATAAAGTTTATAATTTTGAGCATGGGAGTCAATAGATATGAGCATTATAAGTGATGATGCTGCATAGGAAGTATGAACATGATAGCTATGGTGAATGATGAGAGCTTATGTATGTGATGAGTTATCTGAGTTGAATTTTAGGAGTTTAATACACTCAAATTGGTAATTGAATGTTTTAGGAGTGTTATTGCATTAGAAGAAGTGAAATTGAGAAGATTATGACTGAATATGATGTTAGAATGGAGGTAGGAAGTATTGGAGGAGCTTGGAGGGTTTGGGAAATCCCTATGTCTGTTAAACAGACATGTATATCCATTTAACAAACCTTCATGGGTCAAAAAGACCCCCAGCTTCGCCCATGTCCGTTAAACGGACTTTTTTGGGTGAAAATGGCTCCCAACCCTGACAATGTCTGTTAAACGGATATTCACAGGATAGCTACAATAAATTTCGATTTTTGAACCCTCTTAAAGGCAGAATCTCACTTTATGATCTTCATGAAAGTTGTAGATCTAGAAGTCTACTTTCAAATGGTTTAAGAATGAACTCAATACAATATTTTTAGAAAACGTTATGGCAATTGCGCCAAGAAAGGTACAGAATGATTAAGGACATAACCATGGTGGTTTCTTTTGGTCATAACTTCCTCATCCGACCTCTGAATGAAGTGATTCTTAAAGAAATAGCTTCTTAAGACATGTATATATCTCTCCATAAAAATTGGCATCTTTTGGAGTTGATAGAGAAAGTAAGGGGTCAGTTGGGAGTCCATGATTGACGTACGAACATACTTTGGCTTTTCTAGCATAACTTCTTCTATAGAATTCCGGTTGAGATAGTTCTTGCTTCAAATTAAACTAGAGATTTAGAGCTTCAATTGTTGTAAAAAAGTCAAATTATGGTTTTGGTGATTGACTAGTGTGGGCTCACCACCCTTGTGAGACGATGGCCAAAGAGGGTTCTTTGGAATAACCCTACAGGTTTATAAGTTCAAGGTTTATGACTCCAGATATTGGACTCCGAAAATGGGGTCCAACATACTAATGGAAATAACCCTTCAAGGTAACACGCTCGCTCACGTCTTATGATGACTCTGAATTTAGTAACTATTGGGATGTTGTTTTTAATAAGGGTTCTTTGAATTTAACCTTACAGGGTAATACGCGAGCTCAAGGTTTAGGACTCTGAATGTTGGGCTCCGGAAGCGGGGTCCAACATTCATACCTATTTCCTAAAAGGTAAAAGCTTTTAGGAAATGAGAAGCTCAACATCAAATTCTTAGTTCATAAGGTAACTGCTTAGGTTAAGGAAGTCACTTGAAATGTGCTTTGATTGTATTATTAATTATGGTAAAAATACATATTTATGGTATGATAATTAGAGTAAGAATGGTTCCTTTCATTTCTCCACACTAAAAAGGATGTTTCTTGAATCATCAAAAGTAAAAAATCTTATGGATGGAAGCAACTGGACATGTAATGCTTCTTTATTTGAAAATTTATCACCTAGTTGCTCTCTCAATCTTTCAAGGGAAACCCACTATGTCTGGTTGAAGCATTCCTTAAAAAAATATACAAATGCTTTATGTAAAAAGTTCATAATTCCTAACATACGAAGAATTAATTAGTATGAGATAGTTTGGTTAAAAAAACTACTAGAAAAATTCTCATTTCTACTATGGATTGTCTATATGCAAAGACTAGGAATCTTAAATAAATAAAGCTTCCTTAATTATTCCCAAATATGTTGTCATGTAGAAAAGAGCAAGAATGCACTCAACATATTTTCTTCAAATGTCTGTCAAAATATGGTATGTAATTCAAAAGCTTTATAACATCCATGTTTATGATGAGATCTTTCATAAGCTGTAGCAAATGATATGTACTTTAGATAGATAAAAACATCAATATCTTGGCTTACGAAAATATGATGTATATAATACTGTCTGAAAGGAATTTCATAATATTCAAAGGCAACAAAAAGTCTAGTGATCAAGTTATGTAAGATATATTTTAAGGGGTTAGAGAGCCAATTCTCATAAACAAGCTTCACTCCTTTAATTCCTTGCTAACCTTGAAATGGTCCCTTTCCTAACAAGGTTAAAAGATCAAATGAAAAGTATACAACTTCCCAATTAAAATTTATGTGTATTGCTTTTCTTAAAGTTATACGTAAAGGACTTAGTTGATTCTATACCTTATATGCATCTTAGTTTGGCTAGTGCATTCACATTCTTTTGGATTGAACTTTTTAATTTTTTAAAAAAGTATAAAATATGTCTATATTAGAGCAGTCATGTTAAAATTCTTAAATAGTATCATATTGGTAAGATATAAAGTTCATGACTTTACTAATATGACTTGCATATAAAAATAAAAATTTAAGATTTTAGTTTTATATAACTAAATTTAGTAATATCAGTAGTAGCCTTTATAAATTACTAATATCTTAAGATAAAAGTTATGAATAATAAAAATGCCATTAATTAATCATGGTGAATAATAGTTTTAGTTTATGTAAACATAGTTAGGCATAATTAAATTTAATAATTATAAATTTTGTAAAGTTAAACATTATAATAGTAACTCTTTGTTAATGTTTATCAAATAATTTTTTATGGATATTATCGTGTAAACGAGTATAAGAAGAAATTAAACAAAATCAAAATACAAAATTTATGTGGTCAGTTAGTATGATAACTATGTTCAGGTAATGAGATTTTTTTATTACTATGAGAAGACAATATAAGCAAAATAGTATCGCTACAATCTTCAACCTTATATAACTTTTATAAAGGAATTTGTAGATAAGGTTACATATAAGAAGTCTAAGGATAATAAAATTCTATTTCCACAGATGTTTAAGGATAATGGAATTATATTTCGATAATTTCCAAAAACAAATTATATTTATACACATCTTTGGATTTTGTGTCATGAGTCTTACATATAATCCATTCTTGATACTGTTACCAATTTGCTCTTGACTTTTTAATCTCTCTAAGCAGTATAGGTGCACCTTTTAAATTCTTTGATGGGCTCTCTTATCGGGAGGTTTCATGCAATTTGTGGAAACTTCTGGAACCAAAATGTGATAGGTTTCAAATCTTATCAACTCATACAAAAACTAAGAAGGGATAAACAAGCAATCAAAGGTTTCTCTAATGCAAATTCTAGGCAAATAAAGCTCACTCACTAGCTTCTAAGAGAGGCCCAAAATATTTGTTATAGTTTCCCTCATAACAACCAATCGACGCAGATTGAATCTATTTGATTGAAGGACCATTAGGAGGCTCTTAAGTTACATAATTCTATCTTGAAACAGAAGGCTTGCCTAAATTGGTTAAGAGATGGTGACTCTGACACTAAATTCTTCCATACTTCATTACCTGTAAGGAGAAATAGGAATATAATTGCAGAACTCAAAGACTCCTCTAGTAACTCTTTCTCTAATCAAGATTCTTTATTAATGCTCACATGGGATTTCTTTTTGTAGTTAATAGGCACAGAAGAAAGTTCCAATGATGCTTATAGCATTAGAAGAATTATCATTGACACTAGAATAGATTATCCATATGATTGTCTCATGGTAGGTCATCCAATGTACTTACTACTCTTAGTAAACATCTACATATTAACTCTAAACAACCCATGCTTACAGCTCATGAGATCCACTGTTTGATCCAATCAAGGAGTATAACATGTGCTAGTTTTTCCAAATTAATAATGTCCCATCTCATTAATCCTATGAGTATGGATAATTTAGATACTATCATAATTGCACATGATAGAAATCTCATTATCATGATCTCGTTATGATTCTCTTCATGCTACATAATGTATTAAGAACTTCATTAATTCGATTTAAGATCACTATCAAATCATAAAGAACATGAACATCATACTAACGAAAATTCCTTTTATTAATCATAAAGATTTTTACAATAAATGCTAAAGGTGATTGCGTTCAGACCTCCCACTTGCACTAAAGCCAATCACATTTGTATCTAATACAATAGGCAAGTACATAAGAATCATATCTCTTAGGAATCGGCTTAGTCAAAGGATCAACAATATTATGATCAATGGGAACTCTCTCTAAGTTGACATCATTTGGACCAATGATTTCTCTAATCAAATGGCATCGCCTGAGTACATGTTTGGATTTCTAATGAGACCTTGGTTCCTTTGTTTACGTTATGGCACCATTATTATCACAATATAACTATACTGGGCCAACAATGCTAAAATCCCCTCTAAGTTCCAAAACGAACTTCTTGAACTAAACTACTTCCTTTGTTGCTTCTTAAGCAACAATATAATCTACTTTGGTTGTTGAATCTACAATTGTCTATTGTTTGGAACTCTTCCAATTGACCGCTCCACCATTCAATGTGAAAATAAATCCTGACTGGGATCTAAATTCATCCTTGTAGGATTGGAAACTGGCATCTGTATACCCGCTCATAACAAGATCTTATTCTCCATATACCAGGAATATATCCTTAGTTTTTCTCAAGTTCTTAAGGATATTCTTGATAACGACCCAATGACCCTCACCAGGATCCGACTGGTATCTGCTCATAACACTTAAAGCATATGATACATTGGGTTTTATGCATAACATAGTATACATGATTGATCATATAGCCAAATCATAAGAGATCAAATTAATACGAGTCCTCTCATCTTATGTTTTTGGACACAAATTTCGAAAGTGTAATCCCATGCATCATGGGAAGATAACCTCTTTTAAACTGCTCTATGCTAAACCTCTTTAGCATTTTGTCTATGTATGTGGACTGAGAAAGACCAAACAACTTTTTAGATCTATCCCTATAGATTCTTATCCCCAAAATATAAGTTGTTTCTCTAAGGTCTTTCATGGAGAAATTCTTGGACAACCAAATCTTGACTGATTGTAAAGTTGAGACATCACTTTTTATTAGTACTATGTCATCTACATACAACACAAGGAATACGATTACACTCCCACTATCCTTCTTATATACACAAGGTTCATTTGGATTTTTTTAGAAACCAAATTCTTTGATTGTCTCATCAAATCCGATATTCTAACTCCTGGATGCTTGCTTCAATCCATAAATGGATTTGTGAAGCTTGCGTACATTTTCACCATATTTGGATATGAAATCATTAGGTTATGTCATGTATAAATTCTTGGTTAGGTTTCCATTAAGGAAAGTTGTTTTCACGTCCATTTGTCATATCTTATAATCATAATGAGTAGCAATGGTTAAGAGGATCCTAATGGATTTAAGCATGGCTACTAGGTTAAATGTTTCATCATAGTCAACTCCTTGTTTTTTACGATAACCTTTAGCTAGAACTCCAACTTTATAAGTAACTACATTACCCTCCATGTCTGTTTTCTTTTTGAAAACCCATTTGCACCCTATAGGTTTTATCCCTTTGGATGGTTTAACCAAAGTCCATACTTAGTTTTCATACATGAAATCCATTTTGGATTTCATGGTTTAAAGCCTTTTGTCAAATTTTGAACTCTTCAGAACTTCTACATAGGTAGTAGGCCCATCGTCTCCTATGAGCAATATGTCATTATGTTCACTTATGAGAAATCTATATCTCTCTGGAACATGATTTATCCTACTTGACCTACAAACTTCTTGTGTCAGAAGGTTGAACCATTGTTTCATCATTATGAACAATGATTTCAGGTTCAGGCAGTTGATCTGCGTTTGTTTGAGCATCTTGAACTTCCATAAGTTAAATTTTACTCCCAATGTCTTATTTTAAAAGAAACTCTTTCTCTAAAAAGACAACATGCTTTGAAACAAACACTTTTTGTTCCAAAATATTGTAAAACTGATATCCTATCGTTTCTTTAGGATATCCTGCATACAGACAATTATAGATTTAGCTTTTAGCTTATTCGATTAAATCTGCTTCACATAATTTGGACAACCCCAAACTTTCATTTGAAAAAGATAGGATTTCTTGTTAGTTCACATCTCATATTGAGTAACATCAACTAACTTTGAAGGAACTCTGTTTAACACATAAATAGCAGTCTCGAGTGCATATCCCCAAAAGGATTTTGACATATTTGCTAAGCCTATCGTTGACCTTACCATGTCAAACAAGGTTCAGTTTCTCCTTTCTACCACACCATTATATTGTGATGTGTGAGGTGGAGTCCATTGGGATACTATCCCATCATCGTTGAGATAATTTAGAAACTCTTGGCTTAAGTATTCACCACCTTGATTTGATTGAAATGTTTTAATACTTCTAGCCAGTTGTTTCTTTACTTTATTTTTTTAATTCTTTAAACTTTTCAAAAACCTCAGATTTTTATCTTATAAGATACACATACCCATATCATTAATAATCATCGATAAAATTAATGAAGTATATGAAACTACCTTTGGCATGTATGGACATCGGACTACATACATCTGAATGTATTAAGTCTAATAACCCAGTAATTTGTTCACCTTTTCCCTTAAAGGGTAACTTTGTCATCCTGCTTAATAAGCAAGATTCACATGTATCATATGAGTCAAATTTAGATGACCTTAAACTACCATATATGTGTAGTTTAGTCATGCATCTCTTAAGTATATGGCTAAGGTGACAATGCCATAAGAACTATGATTTCACATTATCTCATTTTTGTCTTTTATTGTTATTAATATTTAAAACTAGATTGGACATATCTAATATGTATATCCCATTACATAATGTACCCATAACATAAATCATTCCATTCAAATTAATAGACAACCATTGTTATTAAAATTTAAATGGAAATTAGCTTTATTAAGACTAGAAACTGAAATAATATTCTTAATCAATATAGGTATATAAAAATAATCATCCAATTCAATTACAAGCCCATTAGGGAGTGTCAATACATAAGTTCCTACGGCTAATGCAACAATTCTTACTCTATTACCCATGCGCAAGTCTAACTCTACCTTGTTGAGTTATCAGCTATTCCTGAGGCCTTACATATTAGTACATATATATGAGCTACAGCAGGTATCCAAAACCCATAATGTTATTATTAGAAATATTATTAATATCAATAACAAATATACCTGTTGTAGGTGGCGCATCTGATGCCTTTTGCTACTTCGGTGACTCCAAATAGGCTTTACAGTTCCTTTTCCAATGGCCATCCTTTCCACAGTGGAAGTATGTTCCTTTAAGGGCATTCTCCTTAGCTTTCTTCTTGGCCACAACTCCCTTAGGCCTTATGGACTTCTTCTTCTTTTGGTTCTTCCTTCTCGAACCAAAAGAGTCCACTAGCATCATAACCTTATTGTCCTTCCCGACAGATGGCTCAACTATTTTAAGCAAGTTGATCAATTCAGGAATTATGGTGAATATCTAGTTCATCTTATAGTTAAGCATAAATTGTGAAAAATATCATTCAAACCAGTCAAAAATAAGTCTATACTTAATTCATGATCCATAAGGAAACCCATGGAGGCCAACCTCTCAATATAGCCATTCATCTTTAATGCATATATGTCCCCTCAACCATCTTAGAGCGAAAGAGCAACCTCAAGGCCTCGAACCTTTCGGACCTAGCTTGCTCATCAAATAGCTCCATAGTCTTATACTATTTTTGCAATTCCAATGACATTGTTGTTAGCATTATGCAGCTAGCCATCTCACTATCATCGAGATGCTTTCTTTATGCCTTCTGATCACTATCAGAAAAATCAGTAGCAGGGGGATCGGGAAGTGGTTCTTCTAAGACATAACTTAGTTTCTCTTATTGGAGAACTATTTTTAGGTTCCTAAGTTAGTCTAAAAAGTTGGGTCCAGTCAACTTATTGGCTTCCATAAGTGAGCATAGGTTCACACTAGTAGTCATGGTGTTGATTCTTGCAACCTAATGTCAAAGAGAAAAGGTATTAGATTGTACGTTAATGCATGTCAATTAGGACTTTCCTAACACGCATTATGGAGCACTATTTTCTCACAAATCCATAACCCTCAATATGAATCTGAGAGAACTTGTATAGAAGTTCTTTTAATGGTAGATATCCAATATCTCTAGGAATGATCTTGGGTTTGCCCAACAAGTCACCCTAAATCAATCGGTAGGTATCGGTCATACCAAATGCATTTATAATGCACCTATCGAATATAGTGCTATCAACTGTTGTGCTCCCACATTGGACTGTCAACTCTTGATGCATGTACATCTCATGTACACTACCCAACTTCACCTCTATCCTCATTAACCTTAGGTTTGTCTAACAAATCAATGCTTCTAGTTAAAACTGACCCATTAATTTGAAAACCCTATTTCTATAATTCGAACATATTCGTGTAGAGTAAGCTTGTGTTTGCCTAACAATCCTACTCTAAAAGAACTCTGGTTCTCACCATATTAATGAATTGCATTAGTTTTAATATTCTAAGGGATTCTACTTAGGTCTCATCTAACTAGGATGGTCTTGTATATATATATATATATAGCTTAGAATCTAGTGCTATCAACTGTTGATGTGTGCACACACATTTGGCTATCAGCTCTTAATGCATATACATCTTATATACACTGCCCTACTTCACCTCTGTCCTCATTAACCTTGGGTTTGCCTAACAAATCAACGCTTCTAGTTAAAACTAACCCATGAATCCAAAAACTTTATTTCTATAGTTCGACCATATTTGTGTAGAGTAGGCTTGGGTTTGCCCAACAATCCTAACTCTAAAAGAACTCTGGTTCTCACCATATTAATGAAAGGCATTAGTTTTAATATTCTAAGTTAGGAGATTCTACTTAGGTCTCATCTAACTAGGATGGTCTTGTGTTTATATATATGGCATGATATAGACACCCCAATCATATTGGGCTTATGTCCATAACCATCAATCATGCAAGCCCACTCATACTCCTAACATGCATCCTCTAATGCAAAAAATTAAACGCATCAAAATTCACTGTGACAAGTTATGAATCTTACATTTTGGAAGTTGATTCAACTCTTGAATCGAATTTCTTCCTAAGTGTTATCTTGACTAAATTTAATCTTGTGTTCCATTCCATTTTAGATTAAATATTAATCAAATTAAATTAAACTCTTAACTCCATAAATTAATTCACCTTAAAATTGATTATTTAATGTCAAAATTAAACATTTAAATTTTGTTTCATATACCAATTTCTAATCTTACTATAAAATAATGCTCTACTTAAATTAAGTCCAAATTAATTTCCAAAATTTCCTAAAATTTTTAAAACATCAAATCATCATTTGATTCATCTCCAAGTCATTTCAAGTTCATCGAAATAATTTTGGAATGTCCCAAAAATTATCAAGTTAACCGAAACATCATTGAGATGCTAAAAATGACAAATTTGACATCTAAATTTTTTTTGGAAATCTTAATTCAAGAAAATTCATTTTGTCATGCTTCATTCATCAAAATAAAATATTTTTATCACATAAAAATATTTTTTAAGGTTCTGGAACTAAAATATAAACATACAAAATTATCAAACAATATAAATCCACCGATTTCTTCAAAACCAACCAGATCTAATTACAGTTTGAAATTTTATTAAAACAATTTTAAAAAATTTTGGAAAAATTCTAGAGGCATAAGCATATTCTAGATATGTTTACATAAAATTTCTAGAATCAAAATCCATGAAAAACATGTTAAACCTCATCAGTTTAGCTAACTAACAACATATGAGAGTCAAAAACTCAATCAAAGTTTCTGCCCATAATTTCCATTTTGATAGCACATACCCCAAACTTTAACAATCCATATCCTTCAAATACCAACACATTTGACAGCACCTGCACAAAAATTTCAA
>JANZLD010000006.1:52628492-52642344 GCA_026413575.1 Erythroxylum carthagenense
CTCCGGAATGTCGGAATCTGTTTCAGTTCGATATATTTGTTTTTCCGATTCGCATTCGATTCGGAATTCTGCTTTTCAAGTTTCTCCACTTTGTTATTCGTATTCCGATTCGAAACTTTCCGAGTATTCGTTTCGCCCCGATGATTCGATTTGTATTCCGATTAGCGATTTCTCGCTTTTTCGTTTTCCGTTTTTCGGTTGGGATCCGGTTCCCGGATCGGGTTCCAACACAATATGATTAAGGGTCTAGTCAACACTTGAAATTTATTTGATAATGAAACCTTTTGATATTGATTTGTTTGCTTATCTGTTATATTGCTTGAATTTATTTGATACTTTCATCCTCAATACATCTTTTTTCTTATCCCTTTACCTCTATTAAATTGCCTAAAAAAATTTACATTAATCAAGAATGAGAATTAGAGATTCATAAACAAATTTATTTGGTGAAAATGGTTGGGAAACTAAAAGCAAAAGAAGTTAACTGAAAAATTATCCAAAATCTATACTAAAGTTTTTCTAAAATCCATATTTATTATGCAATTACTATTACTTCTATGATACTTTCATAATAGTTTTTGTACAACTATTAAGCACTATGAGTGTCACTAATTTAAAAAGGACAATATGTCTTGCATTTCTTTTTATATAAATGTGAACTGTACCATCCTAGATAATTTTTCATTATTAAACAAATCAATTATTACAATTTTTTCTTCTTCTCTAGTAGTATTAATGTCTTTTGATATAAGTAATCATTAAGGCTATCTACAGCATGTGCCTTTGTATTGATACTAAAAATTTGAGTTCATAACATCAATATGATTAAGGGTCTAATCAATACTTGAATTTGGTCTTCTTATAGCCAACTTTAATGTCTTCAAGTCAAAAATTTTGCATGGAATCATTGCATTGCTTTTATATTTTATGATAATCAACATGTTGTTTTTGATAATCATTGCATTGCTTTTTTATTTTAACTTGCGTGTATGCTTATATTTATAGGTTTTAATGGCTCAATAAGGAAGTGTAAGGCTTTTTCATTGCGAAAATTTTATGTTAGAGCCTGAATTGACATATATTGGTGGGGATATTCCTTCATTTGACCATGTTGATGTTGACTTTGTTAGTAATAGATAAACAAAGGAGATGGGAATGGAGTTAAGGTATGATAAAATTGATAAGACATATTATAAGGAACCTATTTTAAACTTTAAGGAGTTATTGAAAGTTATAGAATCAAATGAAAGTTGTATTAGGCTAGCAAACCTAATGCAAATACATGGGATTGTTGATGTATATATAACTCATTATGTAAACACATCTATCTATGCTATTGATAATGATGATGAGAACATGGAGGGAAAAGATGCACAAACAGATGACAATGTGGAGAGAGAAGGTGCATAAATGAATGAGAATTTGAAGGGAGAAGGAGCACAAACGGATGAGAATTTAGAGAGACAAGGTGTACAAATGGATGAGAATGTCAAGGAACAAAGTGCACATTTTCAATTAAACTTATATGTTGACATTCCAGATGACCATCATCCAATTGAAATTGATTCATCAAATTGTGGCAGTCCTATTAGCACTGATGAATATCCTAGTGAAGAGGAGGTAGGTGGAGCTTTACTTAAACCTAGCTCACCTATTGGGGATAATTCTACAAAGGTTAAACATGAGTGGAGGCTGGGAATGAAGTACAAGATTGCAAATGAATTTAAAGATATTATTGTCTATTATGGTGTGCATACTAGATACAATGTTAGGTTGAAAAAGTGTGAAAGTAATCGGCTTAGGTATGATTATGTGGATAGATGCCCATGGGCTTTGTATGATGCATATTATAAGAATGAGAGATGTTTCAGGGTCAAAATATATAATTCTAATCACACTTGTTTTACTGCAAACAATCCAAAATTGGTTTCTACAAAATTCTTGATGAGACACTCAAGAATTTTGGAGAAGCCTAGTATCACAACTAAGAAAATGGTGGAAGAATGTAGAGAGAAGCTTAATATTTTTGTTAATTCAAGCATGAGTAGAAGAGAAAAAAAGAGATTAAGGAAAGAGAGAGCAACATATTCTATTATTGAATATGTGAAGTTGTAAAGATAGGTACATGTGTTAAAGGTAAGCAATCCTAGGTCAACAATTGAATTACAATTATCAAGAAATCAAGACAGCTCATTGCTATAGGTATGTTATGTTATAAAGTTTACGTTTTACTTCATTATGTTTTGTTATATAGTATATTAATACTTCTCCATATTTCTTGCATTTTAAAAGATTGTATATTTGTTTTTACACCATGAAAAGAGGATGGAAGCATTTAAAACCAATTTTTAGGATTATTGGATGTTTCTTGAAGATAGAATTCTAAAGGAAATTGTTAAGTGCAACTGGTAAGGATGGTGAAGGAGGAATGTTTTCATTGTCCTAGGAAATTGTAGAGGTGGAAAACACATATTCATGGACTTAGTTCATAAATTTGTTATCATTTAATTTGGAATTGGAAGATGGACAAGGAATTTCAGTTATATCTGATATGTAGAAGGTATGTAAACATATTTAGGATTGAAATCATTATATAAAATATAATCAAATATATTTTAAATTTGTTGTAAGGATTAGTCAGGGTCGTTAAGGACATTTTGCACATTGTAGATCACCAAATGTGTGCTAGACATATATATATCACAATTGGTCTGTGAATTGAAAGGGAAAGGATCTTATAAAGCAGTTTTGGAATTGCACTTGTTCAACTTATGTTCAAGATTTCGATGAACAACTAAAGAGGCTTGACAAAATAAACCCTAGATGTGTTACAACGTTGCTTGAGTATCCAAAAGAGAGGTGGGTCAGATGTTATCAATCTTTTCAAAGTAAATGTCCCATTGTTGACAACAACATGAATGAAACCTTCAATAAGTGGATTCTACCAACAAGGGAGAGGGCAGCGATTAGCATGCTTGAGACTATTAGAATAATGGTTATGAGGAGGCATGCTGAGAGAAAACATTTTGTACTTGGGTGGAAGCATGATATAATACCAAATATAATAAAGAAGTTAGAGAAGAACAAAAAAGAAGCAATGCAATGGAGAATTTTATGAAATGGAGATTGTGGTTATGAAGTTTCAAAGGGTGATGTGAAGCATATTGTCAAGATCTATAGACAATAAACATGAAGTTGTCAAACATATGACCTATATAGATATCCATGCAAGCATGTGACTAGTGCAATCCATCACTCGAGAGAAAGGACTAAGATAGTAGTTGATTCGCGCTATCATAAGGGTCGATTTATAAGTTTGTGTAAACATGTGTTATGACTAATTATAGATAAAACATTTTAGCCTTCAGTTGATGCAGAGTTAATACATCCTCCACCTAAAAGAGTTATACTTGGTATACTAAAAATTGTAAGAAGAAAACAACATGATGAGCTAAAGAAGAAGAAAAATCCAAGCAGAATGAGTTAGAAAGGGCAAGTGCATAAATGCTGAAAATGTGGTCATCAAGGTCATAACTCCAAAAAATGCAACACCTCAAGTTAACATGATGAGGCTTCTTCACAGGTGTGTGCATGTTAATTCAATCATATGAGTACAATTTTATAAACATGCAGTTACTAATGTTGATTATTGTGTTAATCAGGTTAGAACAGAGGTAACTTCACAGGTATACTAATTTTTGGTTTTATATTACTTATTTTTGTATTAATGACTGATAAAGATGTTTTCATTATAACTATATTTAAGCGATGGGAATTTGGTTGATGATAATGTTGTATTGAGTTAACAAAGTAATATTATAAGCGATATGTTTTTTTATCAGTTATCTAAGTTTAAATAATTATAAAGTTTGTTTGTAATATTTTATCTTCCATTTTGTAGTTTGGTACACCTGCAGATGCCAATATAAACAAGTTTGGAGATGTTGACCCACACACATTTCAATTATCATTTCAGTCAAGGGTTTATGATTCAAAAGACATCCCAGTATTACTTCACAACATTTACAAGTTGAAGCAAGTAAAGGGAAAACTTCATTAACTTCATAATCACAACCTGATTGTACACAGTCAAGTACAATGAAGCAAACTTCCATTACTTGTATACATACAATGTAAATATTTGTGTTGTATGCATACGAATGTTTGTGTTGTTTACAGACAATGTAAATATTGTCAAAATCAATATGACATATTTGACAACATATGTAACGAGTAAAATATTCATTATATATTGGTTATATATAGTAGTATTGTTTCTCCTTCATTACATAATTCATATATCAATTTTATTTTTCATATACAACATATTCATTATAAGTTGTTATACAACATATCTATTGTGTATTGGTTATATATAGTAGTATTGTTTTTGCTTGATTACATAATTCATATACAAATTTTGTTATTCATATACAACATATTCATTTTGAGCTATTATATAACATACCTATTGTATATTAGTTATATATTCAAAATCAAAATTTTCATAATATACTTGTAATTAATTTATCCATTACATTGTTAGAATTCAATACAATATCCTTATAACATAATTATAAATAAAAAGTACTAAAACCATAACTAATCCTATTACAATATTCGTTAACATATACTTCATTTCTTTTTTCTCTTTTCTCAATAAATGTACGTCCTCCATTAAAAGACTCATTTGTTCTTCAAATTCCTTTGTTGTGCTTCTTTGAACCTTTTTATTTAACATTGATAATTCACTCCTTAAATTTTGAATCACTTCAACAACTCTCTTAGTAAATTCTTTATCGTATCATTTTAAAAACTTACATCTCCCAACCTAAAACATTCGATTTCATTAAAAATATACCTTAAACACAAGTTTAACATTCAACCTCATTAATCAAATAACAATAAATTCTCATCGAACAATTAGGACATCCATAAAACCTTCAGCCAAGATTATGATCACTTCATGAAGTCCTTAATAGGGCCTTTAGCCCATAATAGCAAAAGATATTGCCTAACTTTGAACTCACTATTGTATTAGTCGATAATAATTATTCCATCTACATACTTTAAAATGATAATAAGATAATATATGATTGGGTAAAAATGCATTATATTAACTATGTCACGAAAACAAATATAATTTGACAATGAAGTGTCATATGTTTATCAACAATCACTTTAACTATTTCAATGACTATATCAAAGAGGTTCAAGATTAACCTATCTTAATCATGAGAGAATTTTTTAAATTGAATGTATTTCAATTATGAGAGATTTTCTGGAACTGAATACATACAATTTGGACAACATTTAGAAAGAGCAACAACATCTTTAAAGAACAAAATGTAGTTGATATGCAACTAATTTCAACAAATGAACAGCACAAAGAGATTTTACATATTTAACTTACTCTTGATTTTGCATTCTTCATATTAGTTAGTATATGTTTAGATGGCATCTCATAACTAATTTCATGATGCTATAGAGGTGAATAAAAGGATAAGAGTTGGAGGTATCCAAAAAGACATGCAAATAAATACATAAACCATTTTTTCAATATAACACCATTGACCCACTATACATGCCTATCTACCTGTGTAGAGTTAGTCATCTTTTGTCTAAAGCTTATTATAAAATATGTCTATTTACTATTTGCAACTATATCTAGCATGTTTCTAAGGTTGCTTTACATAAGAATTTAAAGTTTGAGCTATTTTTCAACTAAGTATAATTCAGCTCCCATAAACCATCTAATATTTATGAGATTCATATGTTCGATCAACAATCTGATTATTCCCAATACCTGTTGGGTGTTCCATTTCTTTGAAAGAAGAAAGGCCACCAAATTTAATCATAGTAGCCTTGCTATTCAACAAAAAAGTCGGTTGTCTATATTTTAGATGTATTACCTTATCCATAGTTGGGATTGATAAACAAAACAAAAACAAACAAAATTTGACTATAACAAAATAATATATTATTGACTTAACCAAAATATTTTCATTATAATCAAAACTAAGGATTGTTAATATGGTGTGCACGTTGAGTATATGCAAGTAGTGTATATAATAAGAGAACACTTAATTACTACTAACTATTATCTAGTAGGTAATATTGCAATTTCTAAAAGTGATCAATGATCATCAATAATATGACGTTAATAAACTTTGATTAAGTGTTTATGTTACATATTGGTCGAAGCAGCTTAGGAGAACTATATTATAGACAATCAAATGTCTCAGCTAAAAAAAGGCCACCAAATTGCAGCAGTATCAAACATCGACTGTTATTAAACTATATGTAGAATTTGGGCATCATGGGATCTCAAGTATACAATAGTCTCCTAATGCACCAGCAGAGATCATCACAAACATGGCCATTCCCCTCAAATCTAGCTTAAATGGAATGAATACTTATCTCAATAAGCATGACCTAAGGTGAATAATCTTATAACTGATGCAAACTTAGAATTCACATAAATAAGGAATATACTTAACAAAACCATATATCACTACAACTTCCTATATAATGGAGCTAGCAGTGAAGTCTATCATCACTACAACTTACTGGCAAATATACTAAGGAAGGTTTTTAAGCCTATCATCACTAAGAATAATAAAGTTATTAGTAAAGGCAAGATGACTGGGGATAATGTAATCATCACTTACGAACTACTCAAAGATTGTACTAATCAAAATGATCAAAATCAAACAATTTATGACAAAACCAAGCAAATTTATGACCCATTTCATCACAACAGAGGTAATTTAAACAGAAAAAGCATTAATATATACAAAAAGTCTATTCTTTCGTTTGTTGTGTCAATAACACAACATAACAAATGAAAGAACAAAACATGTCACATAAAAGGTGACGGATTCTAGACGGTGAACACAACAAAACCCACCCAATAGACAAAATATGCCATACCCATATAATGTTAAACTAAATATCACAGACACTCACCTATGAGAGCCACTGTCAGACGACAATGCTTGTAGTAAATACTCTCCCAATCCAGCGCCTCCTTACCGTGTAATGATAGCAACGAATGAGAGGGATATGAAAAGATAAGGGATTCCACAAGTTGACAAATTCCAGATGGTGAACGATTCAAAACACTTAAACAGAATACGACGAGGGAGGGTCAGAGGGATTTTAAAGAAAGGGTAAACAAAATGTAGCAGTTGGGATCGTTTATTAATTTTGATGATAATCAAATAATAATAATCTTACAAATGTATGAACTGTGTTGATAAGTTTGTTAAGTGTGCAAAAAAATATAAGTAACACTTAGTCAAATCCAAAAAGATGCGCGGTCAACAATAGACGATATATCTACAACAGATGATACGTTAGCAACAGATGATACATCAACAATAAACTATATATTAACACCAAACGAAGCGTAACAACAGACGAAGCACTATACCAGACGAAGCGTAATATCAGACAAAACGTGATAACAGAAGAAGTATTATTCCAGATGATACAAAAAGAAGATATTCTAGAATGTCAGTCAGTTAGTTAGTTGGAGTTAGTTACAGGACTCAACTAATAACAGTTTCTAGAATATTCAAGAAGTAGTTTCTTAAGAAGACAGTTGAAGACTTAGGCTATAAATACTAGTTCTAGTCGAAGACTAAATAATGTTGTTACAAAAGAGAAAATTTGATTGTACAATGCTTAGAAAAATTCTGTATTCAAAGTGCAAAAGAAGAGAGCGAATACATCTGTAACGTGAAGCTCAAAAATATCTTTTCTAGAGAGAGAAAGAAAGGCTAGAGCCTGGAGAGGCTAAGATAGCAGATAATGAATACTTTGTGAGAGAGACATGAAGAGGCTCTATAAGTGTAAAAAGAATACTTGTAAAGTTGAAGAGTATAGTGAAATCTCAGACAAACTCTGAGGACTGGGCGTAACCCAAGGTTTGGGGTGAATTAGTATAAAATCACGGCGTCTATTGTCTAGCTGTTATCTTTTAATTTTCTTGTTGTTAAACGAGTAGATAATATTACTTGCGATTACATTACTTATTAACTTTAGTAAAGTATTTTTGTGATCATCTAAATTTTGTAAAGAAATTCAAGAAATCTCAAAAGATTAATATTTTTGAAATGATTACACAATTCAATCCCCCTTCTTGTATATTTTACATATTATACCTGATTTCTATATTAGCAAGTGATTTACTTCAATTGGTATCAGAGCGAGGTTTCCAAGAAACACTGTTACAAAGTGAGGACAAAGATTTATGGCTGAATCACATGTTTTTATAGCTGATGGTGCCTCGGTCACAAAACCTCCTGCATTCAATGATGAGAATTATCATTATTAGAAGGACAGGATGCGGCTCTTCATAGAATCCACATATATTGATCTTTGGGATATCATTGAGAATGGTCCATATACACTAATAGATCAGAAAGCTCAAATTCAGTTAAACTCAAAAGCCAAGTTCTTTCAAAGTTGTGCCCTAAGAAAAAGTGAATATGATAAGGTTCATGGATGTGTATCTGTAAAGGAAATGTGGGACACATTAGCGATTGCACACGAAGGCACAAATTAAGTGAAAGAGTCCAAGATTAGTATTCTTGTTCATCAATATGAGTTGTTCAAGATGAAAGATGAGGAAACTATTGATCAAATGTTTGGACAATTTTAAACGATTGTTAACGGACTTAAAGCTCTTGGGATAATCTACGATAATCAAGATCATGTCAGAAAGATTCTTAGAAGTCTTCCTGAAAGATGGAGACCCAAAGTTACAGCAATATAAGAGGCCAAGGACTTAAGTAAGCTGAAGCTAGATGAATTACTTGGTTCACTAAAGATACATGAAGTAGAGTTTGATGCAGAAGACAAACCTAGAAAAGATAAGTCTATCACATTAAAGGCTAGTCAGAAGAATCAAAAGAACCAAAAAAATAGAAGCACATCTTTAAAAGCATTAAAGATTGAAGAAATCAAGAATGATGATGCTAGTGAATCTGATCAAGATTCAAGTAAAGATGATGATGAACTATCCTTCATTTCAAGAAAGAATAGGAGGATGTGGAAAAAGATAGCTAAGGGAAATAAGGACTTTTCTTTTAAGAAGAATAGCAAAGACGAAGTTAAGAATGAGAAAACTTCTATTGTTTGTTATGAGTCAAACAAACTAGGACATTACAAGTCTGAATGTCCATTGTTCAAAAGAAAACAGAAGAAAAGTAAAGAAAACAAAAAGAGCACGATGGCAACTTGGGCAGATTTGGATTCATCTGAATCTGACTCCGATTCAGAAGCATCAGAACAAGCAAATATATGCTTGGTAGCTAAAAAGGAATGCGACGATGAGGTAACTTCTAACTTTAATGAACTTCAAGAGGTGTATTTAGAATTGTTAGAAGATTCATATGCTATATTAAAACAATATAGGATTTTGAAAAAAAATTGTTGAAAGCTTGAAGAACAAGGAAGTGTTAGAAAAAGAAAACGTCTATCTTAAGAAACAAGTAAACGATATGAAAAAGAAAGTAACTGTAGATAGATCTGAGGAAATTAATCAACTGAAACAAAGGATTAATAGTCTTTCAGCAGATTTATCAACATTTACTAAAAGTACAAAAAGGATGAATGATATGATTAGAAAATATAGACATCCAAATGATAAGGGTGGTTTAGGGTTTACTAATAGTAATGTTCATGATAATAAGAGTTTGTTCCGAACAGAAAGAAAAAGAAATAATATTCTTATTATTCGAGGAATAATTGTAAGTCTAACCCCAAAGGACCCAAGAAAATATAGGTACCTAAGAAAGACGTAATATATACTGCAGATCTCCTTTCTTTAAAAAAACAACCAACACCAATGGTATTTGGACAGTGATGCTTACGACACATAACGAAAAAAAGGTCTATATTCCTAGACCTTCAAAATAAGCAAGGAGGATCAGTAACTTTTGGAGACAACAAGTAAGGCAAAATAGTTGGAATCAACAAAATTGGTAAAGATTTATTTGCATCTATTGATAATGTTCTGCTAGATGAAAGATTAAAGCATAATCTAATTAGTGTAAGTCAATTATGTGATTCTAGCTTTGAAGTATCCTTTAATTAAAATTATTGTGTAGTAAAAAAACAAGGACGGTTATGTATTCTTTTCTACCAAGAGACGAAACAATCTCTATAAGATTAACTTAGATGATTTGAAAAGTCAAAATATTTCATGTTTTATATCAACAGATGAGGAAAAACTTATTTGACATAAAAAAGCTAGGTCATGTTAGTTTTAAACATATTTCCAAGTTGGTTAGACATGATTTGGTAAGAGGGTTACTAATAATAAGTTTTAACAAAGATTTCTTTTTTGAGAGTTGTTAAAAAGGAAAAAAAGTTAAAACATTTTTTTCTTCTAAAAAACGTTATAACTTCGTTTAGACCTCTAAAGTTGTTACATATAGATTTGTTTGGTCCAATCAAAACATTAAGTCTTGGCGAAAAGAAGTATGGCCTCGTAATTGTTGATGAATTCACTAGATTTTGTTGGATATAAGTTTTATCACATAAAGATGAATCTCTTAAGTGCTTTAAAGTTCTATCCAAAAAGTTACAAAATGAAAAAGGAATTTCTATTGCTGGAATTAGGAGTGATCATGGTGGAGAATTTGAAAATGAAAAATTCAGAATTTTTTGTGAAGAGAATGGAATTTTCCATAATTTCTCTACTCCTAGAACTCCGCAACAAAATGGAGTTGTAGAAAGAAAGAACAAGATGATTCAAGAAATGGCAAGGACTACGCTATGTGAGATGAGTCTTCCAAAGCATTTCTGGGCAGAAGCTGTAAATATAGCTAGTTATATTCAAAATATAGTATTTTTCCAACCTATTTTAAATAAAACTCCATATGATTTATAGAAAGGAAGAAAGTCAAATATATCTTACTTCCATCCATTTAGTTGCGAACGCACTATATTGAATACAAGAGAAAAATTGGATAAATTTGATTCTAAGATCAATCTAGGAATTTTTCTAGGATATTCGATGTCTTCTAAAGCTTATAGAGTTTATAATTTTGTTTCTAAATCTGTTGAAGAATTTATGCATGTTAAGTTTGATGATGATTCTCATCCAGATAGCAAAGACGATTCTGATGATGAAACTCTATCTGCTCCCTTAGTTGATAACCTAGACTTGTCACCGCCAAATGTTTCACCTGATAAGGTAGAAGATATTCATGAAAACTTTAGTCTTAGAAAAGACTGGAAGTATAAGTCCCCTCACCCAGAAAACCTAATTATAGGCAAAACTTTAGAAGGAGTGAGAACTAGGTCTAAATTTAGAAGAGAGGCAAATGTAGCTTTTGTTTTTTAATAAGAACCTAAGAAACTTGACGAAGCTTTTCAAGATGAAGCTTGGATTTTAGCCATATAAGAGGAGTTAAATCAATTTATAAGTAGCAAAGTTTGGTCTTTAGTTTCTAGGCCACCCAATAAGTCTATCATGGGAACCAGATGGGTATTCAAAAATAAACTAGATGAATTAGGAAGAGTAAACCGTAACAAAGCTAGATTAGTAGCTTAAGGTTATAATCAACAAGAAGGAATAGACTATAATGAAACCTATGCTCCTATAGCTAGACTAGAAACTATTAGGATTTTGCTTGCATATGTTGTTTGTCATGATATAAAATTTTTTCAAATGGATGTGAAAAATGCCTTTTTGAATGGTTTTATAGATGAAGAACTTTATATAAAGCAACTTCCTAGTTTTGAAGATTTTGATAAACCAAATTATGTCTATAGACTTCATAAAGCTTTGTATGGATTAAAAAAAGCACCTCATGCTTGGTATGATTGTCTAAGTTCATTTTTATTAGAAATGACTTTATTAGAGGACAAGTAGATAAGACTCTGTTTAGAAAATGTATTAAAAAGGATTTCATTGTAATACAGATATATGTAGATGATATTATTTTTGGTGCAACTTCTAAAAAGCTATGTCCAGTTTTGAAAATCTTATGAAAAGTGAATTTGAAATGAGTATGATGGGTGAATTGAAATTCTTTCTTGGTTTACAAATTAAGTAAACCGAAGAAAAGAGTTTTATTCATCAACAGAAATATATCAAAGAACTGTTAGTTAAATATAAAATAGAGAAGGTCAAACCTATGTCAACTCCTATGCATCCTTCAATCCTTTTATCTAAGGATGAAGCAGGTAAAAAGGTTGATCAAACTCTTTTCAGATGAATTATTAGTTCTTTACTTTACCTAACTGCAAGCAGACCTGATATACTGTATAGTGTTTGTCTATGTGTAAGATTTCAAGCAGATCCTAGAGAATCTCATTATATTGTTGTTAAAAGAATATTGGAATACTTGTTAGGTTATACTAATCTCTGTTTAATGTATGAAAAAGATAAAGATTTTAGGTTAATTGGCTACTATGATGCTGATTATGCTAGAGATAGGATTGATAGGAAGAGTACAAGTTAACGTTGTCACTTTCTCAGTCATAATCTAATTTTTTGGTCAAGCAAGAGGCAAAGTTCAATTGCTCTATCTACTGCAGAAGCTGAATACATGTCAGCTGCAAGTTGTTGTTCACAGACGTAAGGGATTAAGTATCAGTTAGAAGATTACTCCATACAAGAAGATCAAATTCCAATCTTCTGTGACAACACAAGTGCTATCAATCTATCAAAGAATCCAATACAACACTCAAGGTCAAAGCATATTGAAGTTAGACATCATTTTATACGAGACTATGTACAAAGAGGAATCATTAGTCTATAATTTGCTGAGACGAATCAACAACGGGAGGATATCTTCACTAAACCTTTGTGTGAAGATAGATTTAAGGAAATCATACGGAAATTGAATATGGTAATGCTGAATGACCATTCATCTGACACGTCATGACCCAAACAATTCATACTAGAAGAAGATAAAAAGTCATAAGTTTTTAAGTATATAGTAATGGTAAGTTATGAATGGTAACTTTTCAAGAGTAGGTATAAGAAGGAAATCTTCTCAAGATTCTAAAATACCTTCTACTCTAGAATTTTCCTAAAATACTTTGAAACTGACTTGTTTAGTGCTCTCAACCAAGACGATTCAATACTCTATTCGAAGTTTCAAGTTCTTTTCATTTCACATTCTTACTTTTAGATCCTAACATCGCTACTTTGAGCTAAATACATTTGTGTGTTTAGTTTTTAATTGTTACAGATAACAAATGGAGCAATCTCTTATCTATGGGAGACACATTGATTTCATCTCTTTGAAGGAAAATTAGATAGACATTGAACCAAAAATTGAAGCAGTTGGCTAGAAAAATTTCTTCAAGATTCGTGAAAAGGTCTATTTGAATGAGATATATGAGTTTTGGAATAATGCAAAGGTGGTAGACATCACCTTAGTATCAATGGTAGATGGAAGATACTATCAAGAGGGGTCAGTGGGTTACTCAAGGTCGTGTAGATAGAATGCACATTAATCGACAACTCTATGGAAGTAATGATCTAGAAGTTAAGAAGGCTTCAACCCTTGTTCCAAAGGCTAGGGTTCTACATTCACTGCTTCTCCACTATGTTCTACCAAGATTAGGCTCGAAGGACGTTGTGACAATGAATGATGAATATTTTTTGTTTCACCTACTAAATCACCATCCTATTAATCTTCTGTACTTGATTTTAAAGTACATGATGAAGTCAAAGGGAGATTCTAGCTCTTTACCTTATGGTATGCTATTAACAAAAATTTTTAGAAAATCTGGAATCTTTATCGACAGAGGTAACAAGGTAAAGATGGATGTGAAGAGCATTATTAATGCCACTACTATTCACAGAATGGGAATAAAGTTT
>JANZLD010000006.1:52659425-52670370 GCA_026413575.1 Erythroxylum carthagenense
GTAGGCAAACTCTATCAATGCCATATATTGATCCCAAGCTCCTCTAAACTCCAATACACAAGCTCTAAGCATATCCTTAACGATCTTGATTGTCCTCTCACTATGTCCATTTGTCTGAGGATGAAATGCTGTACTGAAGTTCAACTTAGTACCTATAGCAGATTGCAAACTCCTCCAAAACCTCGAAGTGAATCTGGGATCCCTGTCTGATACTATAGACACTGGAACCCCGTGCAGTCTCACCACCTCATTCATATATTTCCTGGCCAACTGATCAAATGAATTATTCTCTCTCACTGGTAAGAAGTGGGTTGACTTAGTCAACCAGTCCGCTATGACCCATATAACATCATTCTGCCTAGGAGTTTTTGGTAATCCCATGATGAAGTCCATTGTAATCCATTCCCATTTTCACTCCAGAATGGGCAATGAATGGAGCTTCCTTACCAGAACTTGGTGCTCAGCTTTAACTTGCTGGCAAGTGATACATCTAGATACATATTCTGCCACTTGCTTTTTCATTCCAGGCCACCAGAAATGTTGCTTCAATTTGTTATACATCTTGGTAGTGCCAGGATGCATAGCATAGGCGGCCATATGAGCTTCCTCAGATCATTCACATTAGGTACATACAGCCTCTGTCTCAACCACAATGTCTCATCCCTCAACTCAAACTCGAAATCAAGATTCATCTTTACTTTCTCCATAAGCTTGACCATATCAAGATCTTTACTCTATATTCTTTTGATTATGTCATGTAACATCGGTCTCAACTTCAATGTAGCAATCAATGATCTAAGCTGCACTGATATTAGACTTCCTGTTCAAAACATCTACCACCACATTAGCTTTTCCCGGGTGGTACTCGATAGTATAGTCATAATCCTTCAGTAACTCAATCCATCTCCTCTGCCTTAAGTTCAACTCTCTCTGACTCAGCGACTATCTTAAACTCTTGTGATCTATGTATATCTAGAAAGTCTCTCCATACAAATAATGTCTCCAAATATTTAGAGCAAATACAACTGCAGCTAGCTCTAAATCATGTACCAGATAATTGATCTCGGGAGACCTTAATTGTCTCGATGCATAGGCGATCACCTTGCCAACTGCATCAGTACACATCCCAATCCTTGATGTGAAGCATCACTATACACCACATAACCTCCAATCTCCGATGGAATAGCCAACACCGGTGTAACTCCTCAAAGCTCTTTTGACACTCCTCACTCCATCTAAACACTACATTCTTCCTCAGAAGTTTAGTCAAAGCGGCTGAGATCAGAGAAAACCCCTCGACAAACCTTCGATAATACCCAGCCAATCCTAGGAAACTTCAGATCTCTGACACATTGCTCAGAGTTTTCCAATTCATCACTGCCTCTATCTTCTTGGGATCTATCTATATGCCATCCCCAGTCACTATATGTCCCAGAAACACAACCTGATCCAACCAAATTTCACACTTACTAAATTTGGCATACAATTGCTTCTCTCTCATAATCTGTAAAATAACTCTCAAATGATCAACATGCTCCTTTCTACTCTTCGAATACACCAAGATATCATCAATAAACACAATCACAAATCTATCTAGGTAGGGTTGAAATACCTTATTCATCAGGGCCATAAAAGCTGCTAGGGCATTAGTCAGCCCAAACGACATCACTAGGAACTCATAGTGCCCATACCTGCTCCTGAATGCACTCTTAGGTACATCAGCCTTTGCTATTTTCAACTGATAATATCCTGATCTCAGATCCAACTTAGTAAACACCTAAGCTCCCTACAACTGATCAAGTAAATCATCAATTCTAGGCAACGGATACTTGTTCCTCACTGTCACCCGATTAACTGCCTATAATCGATGTATAACCTCAAAGTCCCATATTTCTTCTTTATAAATAGCACTGGAGCTCCCCAAGGTGAAACACTGGGTCTAATAAAACCCTTTTCCAACAACTCTTGCAACTGAGCCTTTAACTCCTTCAATTCCATAGGTTTCATCCTATATGGAGGTATAGATATAGAAGCAACACCTAGAACTAGATCAATCGTGAACTCTGTCTCCCGATTTGGTAGTAAACCAGGTAACTCATCAAGAAACACACCTAGGAATTCCCTAACCATTGTAATGTCCTGTACAATCTGCTCAGCCCTAGTATCAATGACTTGGGCCAGATAAGCCTCACGTCCTCCCTGCATCAATCTCAGTACACCCATAAATGATATCATCCTAGCTGGCACTGCCTGGCTATCTCCTCTGAAAACTACTCTCGACTGACCAGGAGATTCTAGTACTACCTCCTTGGTGTAGCAGTTCATGATGGCCCTAAGGGCACTGAGCCAATCCATGCCTAGGATCACATCTATCTCCCTCAACTGTAGTACAATCAGGTGCGCCTTCAACTCTACTTGATCAATCTTAATCGAGTGGCAAATCTCTCCTAAGACAATAGTACTACCTAGAGGTGTACTCACCTCTAACCCATGCTATAACAACTCCTTATCATAATACAGTCTACGTGTCAAAAGTGGTGCAATAAAAGAATGTGTGGATCCTAGATCTTGTAGTGCAAATGCCTCAAAGTCATAAATAAGAAGCTCACCTGTGACCACATCTGGTGAGTCTTGAGCCTCCTGCCTGGTCATAGCATAGACCCTGGCCTGGGACTGTGATCAGCCTGGGACTGTGATCAGCTACCCCGCCCCTCAGTCCTCATCAAAGAACTCCCAGCTCTCCCTTTGCCTCTACCTCAACCTCTCTGTCCAGATCCATCACCTCTACTCTGTTGGACTGTAGTATTACTCCCAGATCGCCCACTGACAGTAGAACGAGCTCTCATAGTAGTAGGGCAATCTCTGATCTGGTGGTCCATGGAGTCGCATTTGAGGCAAGCTCCAATCAGTCTCCAGCACTCACCACCATGCCTCTTCTCACAATGCTCACAAACTGGAAATTGATTCTGTCTTGTACCCCTTCCACTGTCAGTCTGCGAAACCTGCCCCTCTGCCCAAATCCTGACTACCTGGATCCACTCGATAATCTGAATGCTCTATTTTGACGTTTATTAAAGCTCCTGCCAGAACTATCCTGACTCTCACTAAGCCTATTCCCGCTGGACCCTTGCCCAGTCTTAGCTTGTTTCTCCCTCGTCAGTTGCTCAATTCTAATTGAAGCAGCCCTCAACTCAATGAAAGTACCCAAATCTAACCGTGCCAACCTTGCTTTGATCTCCATATTAAGTCCATTCTCAAACCTCAGCAGGGTCTCTGCTACCATAGAAGTCCACAGCTCCCTACTTCCGCAACCTATCATACCTCATCTCCCTTCTCTCAGGAACTCTAAGAGACATCTCCTCAGATCGAGGTATCGAGGACTCTCTACTGGCTCTTACTGATCCTTGGTTAGCTGGTTGATCAATCTGATCACCTAGAGCGGATGACGTATAACAAACAATAACTTCAATCATTATCCGCATTTTTCATGATAATTTATGCTTAACATTCTATATGTCCCAACAGATCTCAAACCATGCTCTAATACCACCTAAATGTAGCACCCCCTTACCGCAAGGTACACACCAGGACTCCCAAAAGTCATTTCGGTATATAACCTATGATAAGGTTGAGCTACGTTCGATCATTATTATCACTTCACATGGCATCATATCAAAATTCACTTATAAAGCATCAATAAAAAAACCACAATATTTTGAAACCAACTTTTTCCCTCATTTCACTTCATAAAATCGAAAGTCTACATTGTGTCTTTCAACATTTTCTATATGTACATCATCAAAACCTAATACAAAAGTACTATATGAAAGAGGAAAATTTACACAATCTAACTAATATGTCCAAAAATCCCAGCTGACTGACCTTTGAGCCATGACTTCTCTTGCCAATCACAATCTACATAGTTGGTAGAGCCTCTCAGTAGCTAGAGTTGTCTCTCGATCCTGAAAAGATAACGTTGCAATTTTGGTGAGTTTTGCAAACTCAATGAGGTAACCATCATCGATGGTTCACTCAATTCATGCAACACAATAATTCACATAACATATCATTCACAACTTAGCATAATAAGTAAATATCACATTTTCATTTAAGAGCAAACCAATTTGGCATTTCAAACAATCCACATACTTATTAAAATGCATATGAAATGCTCATGAGACACTTTTCTAATTATTACATTATTGTGACCGAGTGCCTGAACTGTCCCTTATCCATTTTGGATACCGAGCTCATTAATAACTGTTCCTTATCCGTTTGGGAGATACATGGCTCATTTTGCATAGAGAGCCTTAGGCTCTTAATCACTTTTAAGCTCGAGGCTTATTTTCACTCGTTGAGTTTTTCGCTCTGATCGGTGGCTACTCTGGTCACAACTGTCATTATTTGATTATGCATTCATGTGTGGACTGTATGTACCACAATCACCCACATTATAAAACACATAGTTCTTCACATTCACATTCAAGTAGCACTTCAATATCTCAATCTACAATCACATTCATCAGACTTTCTGTCCGGAATCCACAATTAAACACATTCAAGTAGTACTTCAATACCTTAATCTACAATCACATTTGTCGAACCTTCTGTCCGGAATCCACAATTAAACACATTCAGTTAACATTCAAAACATAAATTAAGAAAACAAGTAATTAAGTGAGACCATCTAGGTTACTCACAAGTTGCTCTCGAAACTATTGCCTTGAAGTCCCAGCACCGTCTAGAGGATGGTGCTACATTGAACGTGTTACGTCTACAAGAAAAATAAAACCTCGATCGACAAGAAGAACATCCGCAAAAGAAAAGACTGAGAAATCGTCTGATGTACTAATAATAGCTAAGACGATTTTATAAAAAGAGGAAAGTCGGGATCAACAATCATCACAACAATGTCATTAAAGAGAAAGGCAGAGACACTTCAATCAAAAAAATCCAAACAGTCAAGAAGGTCACAAAAATTATTGACCTCACGGCAACAAAAACAGAAGAAGAGGAAAGCTCTAATTCTTGATGTTGATTATGAAAAGCAAGAGAAAAGACAACAGTCTATTAGATCAATTGTCTCTATTTTGCAAAGTCAATCAGCAATATCATCTGGAGAGACAGAGATAAAAAGGAAGTTAGTATTTAAGAGAAAGAAGCCTCAACAACAACCTTCTGTTAAATCGACAGAAGAATAAAAGAAGGTGAAGCCCAATCAAAAAAAGGTTTCTTCATATGATGTTCAACAGAAGGCGAAGACAGTTAAACACCAATTGAAACCTTACAATCATTCTCAACCAATCAACAAAAAGGATCTGAAAATGAAGATTATAGAAGAATTAGTACTTGTTTGAAGCAGAAGCTCAATTATTATCAGAGAACCTTCAAAAAAGTCTGTCAAGGTACAAGTCAAATCTATACCGATTAACGATCAGACAATACATCTTCTAAGTCATAAAGAACGAAGACTACATGGTATTCTGTGAGATGAGAAGGCAGAACCATATCCAATGAAGATTTCAAAGGATCAGTATACAATCTATCTGATAATGAGCAGAACATTGATAAAAATTGTGCCAAATATATAACCAAGATGTTCAACCCTTATGAAAAATGAAGAAAACGGGAAAAAGAAGATCTTTCCTGAAGGGAATGAAGATGATCTTACAGAATAGCATATTCATATAGCTATGAAGAACATAGATGATGCATGTAATGCAACTCAACCTCGAGGTATCTATGTTTCACATCACATTTCGAAAGCATCAGGAAGTCAATTTGGAGTTTCTACTACAAATGCAAACTTCAAGGTAAATGGCAAAGTGACAGAAGGATAGTACTGAATTATCACGATTGAAGGTATCAATTTCAACTTAGAAACCTTTGTGCATTTAATCATGCATTTCAGACCTTTAAGTTTCATACCTTCAGTCAAAGATGTGTTAAACTTTCTTGGGCAACCAATTCCTAAACTAGCTAGACTTGATGATCTTGATCTCCCAGAAGGAAAACAAACCTTCAGACTACCCTTGATCAAAATCATAGAGTTAGATGTTTTACCTTCAAAACCATTTGTTATTCAAAACCTTCATCCACTTAGTGAAATAATCCTACTGTCAATTTGGGGTTCTTGAAGCATTTTATAAATTGGACGGAAGCAAGTCATAAACAGAAGGAAGTTCAGGAAGGCTTAGCAAAAGAAATTGAGGAAATTAATACTAAAGTTGATGAATTGGCTGACTTAGTGGCTGATCTTCATGAGGAAGTAGCACTTCTACCGGTTACTATTGAACAAGATCTCAAGACGATCCGCACTGACATGCAACATATGTTTTCTGAAATTTTGAAGCGTCTACATTGAGTTATCTTTTTGATTAATAACAAATAGGGGAGAAAAATAGAAGAACGAAAAGAGAAGATAGAAAGCAATGTATATATCTTGTATGCATTTCTTATGCACTTCTTATGTTTTTGCTTTGTTTATTATTTGTTTGAATACTATTCGTCTATTCGTCTGAATATCATTTTATCTTCTAAAATTATTATTATTTGTTATCATCAAAAAGGGAGAGATTGTTAAGTCAAGAGGACTTCACTTTTATTAATTTTGATGACAATCAAATAATAATAATCTTACAAATGTATGAATTGTGTTGATAAGTTTGTTAAGTGTGCAGAAAAATGTAAGTAACACTTAGTCAAATCTAGAAGATGTGCGGTCAACAACAGACGATATGTCTACAACAGACGATACGTCAGCAATAGACGAAGCGCAACACCAAACGAAGCACAACACCAAATGAAGTGCAACAACAGATGAAACGCTATACCAGACAAAGCGTAATATCAGACGAAACGTGATAACAGAAGAAGTATTACTCCAGACGATACAAAAGGAAGATATTTTAGAAGGTCAGTCAGTTAATTAGTTGGAGTTAGTTATATGACCCAACTAATAACGGTGTCTAAAAGATTTAAGAAGCAGTTTCTCAAGAAGACAGTTGGAGACTTAGGCTATAAATATTAGTTCTAGTCCAAGACTAAATAACGTTGTTACCAAAGAGAAAATTTGATTGTACAATATTTAGAAAAATTCTGTATTCAAAGTGCGAAAGAAGAGAGCGAATACATCTGTAACGTGAAGCTCAAAAATATCTTTCTTAAAGAAAGAAAGAAAAGCTAGAGCCTGGAGAGGCTAAGATAGCAGATAAAGAATACCTTATGAGAGAGACCTGAAGAGGCTCTATAAGTGTAGAAAGAATACTTCTAAAATTGAAGAGTATAGTGAAATCTCAGACAAACTCTAAGGAATGGACATAGTCCAAGATTTAAGATGAACCAGTATAAAATCGCGACGTCTATTCTCTAACCCTTATCTTTTAATTTTCTTATTATTAGATGAGTAGATAAAATTACTTGAGATTGCATTACTTATCAACTTTAGGAAAGTGTTTTTGTGATCATCTAAATTTTGTAAAGAAAATCAAGAAATCTCAAAAGATTAATATTTTTGAAAAGATTACACAATTCAACCCCCATTCTTGTGTATTTTACATATTATACCTAATTTCTATATTAACAAGTGATTTACTTCAGTTTTGTTTACCAGTAGAATAATTATCTGCTTAAGCATACTTTAAGGTTTAATTAAAAGGTGGGTCCCACATTTAGTAGTAAAATAACAAAATTTCTTTTATTTAATTAAAATCTAGGTTCCACCTTGCCACGTCAGCGTTGACGTGTCACATGGTGCCCACTAAAATAACAAAAATTATTTTACAATTGGCAAGTCAACACTGACCCAACACTTAATAAAGGAGTTTGAATTTTCTATTAAAGTGGGGTCAAAATTTAACATTTTCTAAATATTAGAGTTATAATTGTTCACTCTGAAATGTTAGGGTTAAATTTGTCGATTGATGAAAAACTTAAAATCAAAATGTTAGGGTTAAATTTTGCCAACTTTTAATATAAAAACAACCCTTATTTATTAGGTATATGAGTGGAAATAATGAAAGTACTATTTGTCATTCATTGAAAATAGTAACTTCAGTTTATAAAAAATAATGGTAATGTCTCTTGTCAATTTTGGAGAATAGTAGCTTTAGTTTATAAATTAACCTATCATTAATATTTGCAAAATAGTTTTTAATAGAATTATACAAGTTATTCAAACATTTTAATATAAATAATCCTTTTTATTATAAATAGATAGATAACTTAGTCTTGTTTAGTAAATGACTTATCAGTCATTTGTTGGAAGATTAAAAGGTTTTAGTTGTTTGACCATGTCAAACCGCTGATAATTATATTTGGTAATCAGCTTATTGAATTGGTAAATTAAGCATTTTCCTCCAGTGACTAAAAAATTAAGAGAATAAAAGACTATTATATCCAAAAGTTATTACAAATTACTCAAAGAGATAAAGATAGAGATAGAAATAGAGATATAAATATAGATATATATATAGATAACAAGTTTATAATTTAAATTTGATATTTTTATTTTAATTTTAATTTTTGAAGTTGAATTAATATCAAATTTGAGTCAGAACATACAAAGAGTTATCATTTCATTATATATGTCTTCTTTTAACTTTGAAAGGATAATGTTGACTTCTTTTGTTCTATTTAAATTTTTATGAGAATATTCAAAGAAATACCAAGATATAATACTCATGTCTTTATAAATTCTTTTTTTAAGTCATGCTCTTATAGGTCATATTACACATAAACAACTAATACTAAACAATTAATTTTACCAAACATCTTTAAATAAATAGTTTATGTTATCCACTAGTCAAATCAGTTATATTAATCCACTGTCAGCTAACTAATGATAAAATCAGTTAACAGCTAATACAATTTGTTGATTGCCAAACAAAACCTATAGAAAGGGATAGATAATAGATAGATTGCTTTGTACTCGTATTATTTTCTCTATTATCCACATATATGTTAACAAGCCCTTTTTTAATTATCAATTAATCTTAAACCAATCACAGTCTCATGGTTGTGTATATCTTTTGAAATAATTATGTTATTTTGAATATATTTTTCCTGTTTGTTTACCCAAATGCTATTATGTTATAGCATGTTTTTCATTCTATGTATCCTAAAAGACTTGATTAATAAAGTTCTCAAGAATTTATTTTTTGAAGTCACTAAGTAAATTGAATGGTATGGGAACTAGTCTTTAATTATTTCTATCACTTAGTCAATACAACTATAGGATTAATTACTAGAAAATTAAAAAAAACATTACTATCTTAATTAAGCTAACACTATGGACATATATTTATATACATTTATTATATTTTTTAGTTTTAGATAAATAATCAAAGACTATTTAAAACATGTGTTACATAACTATAAAAATATAATTTTAGATTTTATAATACTATTCACGTCTACCTTAATCATATTCTTTTGCATTCAAGTGATTTAGAATTTAATTAGATTAACATTTCAACTATGAAAAAAAAGATATAACAACTACAACTTTTGTTTGTCCGTTCCCAAGGTTTGTCCACACTAGACCCATATGAAATTAGTGACAATTTACGACCTTTGTCTGTCTATTGTCATATCTACTTATGGTTTAAATGGATAATTAATTGTTTTAGGCATCACTCTCTAACAAGGTGGAGTTGCACTGGCTTCAATTGTCATAAGCCCCAATTATTCCATTTAATACATATAAAAAATATAATTAAATGTACAGTACAAAATTAAGTTGATTTTATAAAATTTACATACATATTTTTCGCAAGTTAAATGGTATAATTTTTTAACTAGTTAGGTGCATCAAGGTGGAACAGATTTTTTGTTCCATTTATGGGCTTGTTTGGTAAAGAGCTTATTAGCTCTTTTTTAGCTGATTGACTTGTTTTAGCTTATTGACTTTATAAAAAAAAGTTATTAAACTTGTTTAGTAAAGAGCTGGTTGGGTTTAATTTTTAAAAGCCCCTCCTGAGGAGCGTTTAGGTAAACAGCTAGTAGCTTTTTAATTTCATGCCGATTTTGCCTTCATCTATTCTTTACTCTTGACCACTCCTTTCTCGTTTTCTCTAAAATCATCCTCTTCCTTTGTTGCTCTTTCGTTGCATCTTCTCACCTCTCGACTCTCGCATCTCCACTAGATCAACATCCCCGGTTTACGGATGTGTTTACAAATTTGTGTAGCTTACATGAGAATTAGAACGGTGCTTTCTCCTCTGGCTTTGATCCCTCGGCAACAAGTAAGTTTTCTCTCCTCTCGCTTTGATACTAGTGTAATGAAGAGAGTATATTGAGAAGTTCCCATCTTTAGCTTCGTGTGAGTGAGACGAAAGTGGAGTTTGAGTTCCCATCTTTAGCTTCATGTTAGTGAGAAGAAAGTGGAGTTTGGTTCCTTGTTATTGCTCATAAAAATCTTCATCTTGTTGTTTTTTCTCTCTTTATAATTATTCTTTATTATTTTTGGTTTTATATGTGCAATTTAAGTATAAACTTGTCCATGATGTACTCCAGCAGAGGGTACCCAATCTTATAGGTGGGACATTCATTAATTCACAATCGTCTTCAACTATAGGTGTTATCAATCCTGTGAGTATAAGGAGCATAAAATTTTTATTTTATACAACTTACTCTAGAAATTCTTACTTCTTTAGACTCTCTTCTCACCAGAGACCTTCTTGCTTGCCTGCCTTTTTCAAAACCTCTTAGGGAGATCTACTTTGACGAGAACGGATGTATGTATACAAGTGTTTTCATGCTTAAATCAGTCATGTCAGTTATTTTCATGCTCAAATCAGTTTTGTCAGTTATTTTCATATTGGTATTTTTTGTGCGGAGGCTCCCTTTAGTTGACAAATTATTTATTATCTATCTTCTTTTTATTTTATTGCTATTTTATTGCTACTACTACTACTACTACTACTACTACTATTATTATTATTAT
>JANZLD010000006.1:52689356-52703538 GCA_026413575.1 Erythroxylum carthagenense
CAGTTCTTTATTTTTAGTTCTGTTTTAGTATGAATTTTAATATTTTAATTCTTTTACTTGAAATAATGAAGTTCTCTCTATGGTGGCTTTTAGAGAAACTAAACAGTTTGCAGATAAATTTTAAAAAATAATACGAAAAAAAATTCCGTTGGTAAATATATTGGATTTTACCGACGGAATTTTTTCCGTCTCTAATTACCGATGGAATTACAAATTTCGTTGCTAATTTTCTGACAGAAAAATTTATCGACTGAACAAAAAAACCTTCGGTAAAATTAACGACAGAAATTTTTACCGTCGGCAATTCCGTCGGTAAATTTACCAACGGAAAATTTCCGTCATGAAATTTACCGACGACTATATCTCCGACGCATTTTTCCTTTAATAAATTCCGTCGCTAAACAAGCTTACCGATGGAATATTTACAAATTCCGTCGGTAAATTCCGTCTTTTAACTCTAATAGGGTAAGATAATTATTAAAAAAAAGGCTAAAACAAGTGTAAAATTTTAGTGCCTTTATCACTTCAATGTTTCTAATTTTAAAAAATATGATCTTAATATATATAATAAAATCAAGTTTAGAATTGTTTCACTATGCATGATAAGACACATGAAAAGAAATAAAGAACTGAAAATTTATGATCTTATGTATGTAAATAATATGCAATTTTCATTCAACTTAACTATTTCAATGATTCTTAATAGTATGACTTATAAAAGCAAATTTATTCTATCATCCTTTTGCTTACTAATTCAAATCAATATTCCATAATGAAATAAAGTTTTTATGAACAGACTTTAACTAATTCAAAATATTAGTTAACAAAATTTAGTAACAAAGATTATAATGAGTTTAAGAAAATTATTAACCCCTTCCCCACATCTAAAATCGTACATTATCCTCAATGTATACAATATAAGTACATATAATAAGTGAGAAAGTTAAGTTGATACTTCACAGAGTAATACAACTTTCTAATTTTGATTTTGGGACTATCTAACCAATGTTAAACTAATATCCTTGCCAAATATAAAGAAAAGGGATAAAATAATAAAATAAAATAAAATAAATACACAATATGAAAATAGAAATAACATAAAATTTAAAATAAAACCTATCCTAATATGAAGTTGCCTGTCATACAATGATTGTTTAATGTCGTTAGCTTGACGTACCCTATACGTTTATCATCATCCTGGGTATATGATACGTGACTTGCCTCCACTCGTTTCTTCACATAATAGTTTCATAACCTGTAAGTAAGTCGCATGTTGCAAGATAATAATAAGAGCATAATGCCTAAAATTAATAAATCTAACTAACTATATTAATATCCTTTTTAATGACAAATTATTAATAAAATAAGGGATAACGAAACTTTCTAAATCTTCGGTTGACAATGGTTTGTCTTTGAGGAAGTGGGAACCTGTCGTACTTAAGGCGACTACCAATGACTCATCGATGGTTTCCTTATTTAGGTCTTCCACTCGTTCTTCCTCAACCACCTTGTCCACTCTTCTTCTTCTTCTTAGGCAAAGGTTTCTGGCTCCTTTTTTCCTTCAATTATCTTTTTCCACTCCTCTACTTCTTCTTATCGGATAAAGTCTTCCTTTTCTTCTTCGTCCTCTACTACCTTCATCATCCTTTTTTGGAATACCACTTTATTCATGAAGCTAACCTTTTCCTCTTCTTCACTTTACTATGTTAATAGCCCAAATAATATTCTGTGTTATTTTCAAGATATTTAGGTAAAGAAAATATTTCTTTAAATTCATGTTGGCTAACTTTACTCTTGGCAAAGAGTTCCATTATTTTACTTGTAATACTTTTTCCTTCTTCTTCTTATTCTAGAAGCTCTTTTCCACTCTTAGGGATGATTGTCATTCCAAGATCTTTAGAATCTGCTTCAGTGGTACTAAGCAAACTCCCCTGTAATTCATCAGTTAATATCTTTGCAAGCTGATTAATCCAATTCACTATATTATATATAAGAGCCTCTGTTCTTTGATGCCTCGTGTTTGATTCTTGGAAAAATTTGGTCATCTTATCTTCCAAAGCAATAGTTACCTACTGCCTTCTTGAAATGTATCATATTCAAGTGAAGAAAATCTCTCCCCGAATGCACACTGGCTAGCTACACACTTGGTAAGGTATCCTATTAGTTTATTTGTAATACTTTCATATTGTTGCTCTTGTTGTACATATTCAGTTAGAGTATAATCATTCCATCCATATGCGTAAAGTTTGCTCCATTATAAATTATATGTATTCTAATATAGTGCACTTAAAGGATAGTTATACATGCTTGTTTACTCCCAAATATAGTTTAGCGCCTGACATTTATGATTGTAATAATTACTTCCACAAATGTTGCATATGGCCTGGAAATCGATTGAGCTTCCAAAAATATGTAAGGAAACAACTCTTTCCAATATGGTGACGTTACATATTGTGAAGACATATCATAACTCTTGTGAGAATACTGATTGCTCCATTCTTCCATTATGAGTTGTGACTATGCCATTAAACCTTAATTCCTAAAACTAATCCACAAGCACATCGTCAATTTAGAGAAGTTTAAAAGATAATTAAATAAATAAGTCACAAATACAATAAAAATAAATTAAATTAAAATAAAAATAATACAAAAATTAATTAAAATAAAACAAAATAAAATAAAAATGTTAAAGTAATAAAATTGAGGTTGTCCTAATATTATAGTCCCCAGTGACAACACAAAAAACTTGATTGGTATTTTTTATATCAATATTAAATTATTTGTAAGTGTACGACGTAGTTGTAACTAGCACAAACAAGTATAAGTTGATTTCACGAAGACTATAGATATTAGTAATTACTTTTTTTTCTATTATCTAGCCTAAGAATTATATTTTAGATTTTAATTAAAAATAAAGATAAACAAAATAAACTAATTTAAGATTATCCAACTATGATTTCAGGATGAGTAAAATATGAAGAAAAATATATATCAAAGGGTAGTGTTTAGGTGATGAATCCCTTTAAATATTAGTAACCTTTTATCGTACAATCATATTATTGATTATTGGACTGGGAAAGTTTCCATCTTATGTTAATAACTCTTTCGAGATTACTAACAACTAATCTATCAGCTAATTAACAAAAATCTTTCTAGTAAAAATCTTTATGATTACTTTATTGATTTGTGAATTTTTCTATTAGATTTTACCATAATCCATAGGATTTATGTTAACCTATCTCTAAGTTTGCAATCAACTTCTTTTAATTATGATAAGTATATTCATACAAAAGAATTTCTCAATTTCAATTATATAAAATCAATTCATATACTAATATTCCAGATATAATAAAGCAACCGTAAAACACATAATTGAATCGTAGTAATAAATCAATATAATTGCATTAAATAAAAGATTAAAAATAATGTTATCTCAAACTGGGATTCATCACACTTAGAAATTAAACACTTTTAGTTACTCATAATAGCAAATAAAATTAAAGATAACCATGAAGAAAAACGAATAGAAAATAAAGGAATTATAATTCTAAATATCTCTTTTTCTTTTATTGAATCTTCTTATAAGTTGATATTTGATGTTATTATCTACTAGATATCTCAATGTATTCTTCGTATTTTTCTTGTCCCTTAATCAAAATCGTTGCCTCTCTAGATGTTTCACGTCTAATGCTACCGCGAAAATCAGCTCCCTTCATTTTGTCTTCGTTCACATCCTTTTATAATGAAAACTAGGGTTATTGAGACATGCACGTCCGTGTAGATGATCGTGTAGCTCCAAAAACCCCTAGTTGTGATTTTACACATTGACATAGACTTATACAACCACATATGGCCATATAAATGGCCACATACACTGTTGTGTATCTCTAATTTGTTTCAAATTTTCGTTTTATGTCATAATTTAATTTGAATTTGTCTTATTTTGGTCTATAAAGACAATTATGACCTATAAATGTAATTGGAGAGAATTAAGTACCAAATATACAACAAAATTATAAAATAGCAAGTAAATTACATCAAATATGGGTGTATAATTATATTAAATATGCATCTATCAACTTACTCTTATTTTTAGTATTCTTTCCTTGTTCTTTCCGTTGCTAACAATGAAACCGACATTTGATTCACCTTTATATGTATCATAGACCTTTTTCTTCAATTATTTGGATAGCAAAGCAACCTTTATGTTCTCTTAAAAATAGTCCATCTACCATATAACACGACATCAAAAAATTCCTTATATAAATTTACACAAAAGGATTATAACTTAATAATCATCATCCTTAATTTAAACCTCTATACCTTATAAATTTAAGATGATTCGATTTAAATTATTAATGTAATATTTCAAATGGGTAGTTTTTGTCATCTTTAAAGTATACAAACATTGCTTTTGATATAAACATTTCATGCATGATTCTTCTTGTACTTACATTCTAGTCATTTCCGTAACAAAGTAGTTGTTATTTCATTAATCACATCTCTCTAAACTTTGTCACCCAAACTCAACAGTATTGTATTAAACGCTTTTGACAGAATCTCTTTCTTCTTTGGCACCCTTAAATTCTCCTACAAATTTTCGTCTCTTTTCAATGCTGTTACACATCTCTACTATACAAGAGCCAACCTCATCTTCACCTTTTATAGATTGAAACCATTGGATCCTTTAAATTTCTTAGTAGTGAACTTGTAAAGAGACTTCTTAATAGCAAAAACCTAAGCTCTGATACTAATTTTGAGATACTAATTACTTTTATATCAATTATTGCACAAGCAAAAGCAATATAAGAAAAAAATAAATGAAACAAAAATATAAAGATTTACATGGTTCAACTAATTATATGATGTGTATATACAAGCAAGGGGATATTATTTTTTTATTACGATGAGAAAGATGATACTAGAAGAAGTAAACTACTTATATAACCTTTTCTTACTTAGTATCTTCAATTCTTGGTCACTCATGTAAGCCAATTTGTAATATTGTCATTCTGTACTATGGCTATTTATGTTGTCCAATGTCGATTAGCTTATGAAATTTCATTATTCACAAGGCATACCTCATAACTAAAAATATAAACTAAACATTTAAAACAAATAAATTTTATAGTAAATTTAAAAATCAAAATCAAAATGAAAAAATGAAAATAAAATCATACAAGTCTTAAAAATTTTCATTGTCTTAAAAATTACTAGTAATGTCACCTTTGAGCCTATATGTATAAACAATAAAGTAGTAAGAAATTAACTTAATTGCATGCTTCTTCTTCTTCCTTTTTCCGGTCCTTTTAAATTTGAGTGTATATCTGTCATCTAAGTACATCAAACAAATTAATGTTCTTGAGTGTTGCATGGATGATTATCTTTAAGTATTCTACAATATTATAAGTTGGCTTTGAAATTTGAATACAAGTGTTTTATTTCCATTGCTTAGTTGCATATTTAAATTTAAATTTTATTTCATTTTATGAATTGTTAAGAAGCTTTTCTTACATGAAAAAAATACATATAAATGCTAATATTTTAAAACTAAAATTGAGTTAAAAAGTAGCAACACTCAACTTGAAGTCTTATCAAAATTTGTTAAATTGGTAACAAATACTATTCAAAGAGAAACTCTATCACAAAATATATTAATATTGTTAGATGATCAAAAGTTGAATATTATTACGTAAAATTAAGTAGCCAGAAACTAGAATAAATTTATAAAAATATAAAATAGAGACAGTTAAGACTTACATTATGTATAAAGAAAAATTTGTTAAGTCTTGATGAATAAACATCATAAGTATATATTAAGTTACTATCTCTGTTTAGTTAATGTTTAGAAAAAAATCAAAACACACAATAGTATGAGAGCAAACTTTATTGATCAAAATAATAGAAATGGTAGTTGCAAAAGATAAACAGTAAAATTTGACAATATTAAATAGAAAATTTTGACAGAATTGTATGCTTTAAAAAATTATCAAAGTATAAGACTTCTAAAAATTTAATTCAAGTTATTTTAAAAATTTTGTAAAGGATCCTTAAAAATTTATGTAGTATTAAATTTGAGCATCATTCACTGCAATATTTAAGTGAACTGATGCATAAAATAAGTTTAGAAGGACACAATAGAATACGGATCTTTCATTATCCCATAAATATAATGGGTTGTGCAATTTATTTTATAACCATGGAAAACCATCGACTGATATAGCAAAAGAGTTCAACCAATGTCGTTTGCTTTTAGACGAATATAAATAATAAACAGATGCAAATCATACATAAAGTAACACCACAACAGTACTTATCTCGCTTGACAGGGAAATACACCAGAATTGGGCTTGCCACCGATTTCTTTCCTCATTCTACAGCGAAGAACCGAGTTTTAATGGCATATTTTAATGCTTGTGTAATTGTATGTTTCGCCAGCACAATATGTGGATGTGAAAGTACTGTTTCCAAGTGAGAACAACGATAGACTGAGGACTTTTAATATATAGTGGAGAGGAAAAGCAAAAACAAAGTCATGTCATGTGATCATAGCAGCGTCAGGGAATCCAACCAACGAGCCGGTTCCCGAGAGACTTTTCAACTCTCTGCCGACCCACCATTATTTATCCAAACCCTACGCCACCTTAAAAATAATTTCCACTTTTTACGAAAGTTCACTAGTGGGTTACCGAGCTTTAATAAGGGTTAGGGTAGATGGGTTGATTACAACTAGGGTTTCTAGGTGGGTTTGGAGCTATATATATGAGGTAGCTGGTGGCTATAAAAGGTATAACAAGAGCTGTGTGCAGATAGACTTTCAGTGGCCTGAGTTTTTTCTTTCATAATAGGTCAAGCCCTTTGGATCTGGGTTATGTGACTTCTTTTCGGTGATGGGAGACTTGGTATTTTGCGCTTATTTGGGTTGATAGTATTAATCTTGTCATATAAGTTGAGTATCGGTCGTTGGGTCTTTTGAACACGTTGGTCTCCATATTTTCCTCTTTTGCTAGGTATGAGAAGATTGGTTGTTCTTGTGATGATGTGTTATATCTAAAGTATAGATGCTCTCCTTCTTCCTTATCTCTGTCAGTGAGTATAATATGTTGTTGGTTGTGGATTACAACTGAAGTTAGGTGGCTTGAAATTGGATCTGCCTCAGCGTTGACGAGTAAATTTCATTAAGATAAGGAAGCCAAGCCCTTTTCTCTGCGTCTTCTTTCATCTTTTTATTTCAAACACTGTTTGGGGTTCTTAGAGGGGCTAGAAGATGAGGTGCATGATTGGTGCTTTGATAGGGTTAAGGAGTGGAGCTCCTTGAAGTCCAATAGAGGTTCTTGGTGGGTGGATTTAGCTGCTGGGTTATGGATCCCAAAACCCTATCCTTAAGGGGTGCTAACAGGATAGGCTTGTGGCTTGCATATCTCAGGAGCTGCATTACCTAACGTTAGATCCTTGTTTGGATTGAAGGGAGCTCTACATCTCTTCCTTTTAATAAAGTGATTACATTGTTTTTGTTCTTTTCGATTGCTTTCTCTTCTTTCCTATGGGTATTTGATCTCTTTTAATGTGTATGAAATAGGATAATAAAGATGGTAACTGCAGCCTGGTAAGTTCTGTTTCTCACACCCTCTATTTCCATTTTTAATTGCTTTACTTTTGGTTCAAATTCTGAACTTTACTATTTTTGTGCTGATACTTGCTGGTTGCATAGGTCTTCGGGATCCAACCGAACTCCACTGCTGCCGGTGAAGAAGAATCAGAAACTAATAGATCACGTGCCGCACAGACTGTACCATTACATAGTATTGATTAACTCGTGTATAATATTGTTTTGGTACACGTTCTGGTAGCTGTAAATATGGATTGAACTTTTAAAGGCCTGATTGTTCTCGTTTAATTTCCTTGTCATGACTATAAAATGATCCCACGGATTTTTTTTATTCAAGCTATTGAAAATGCTTTAAAGGTGTTTTGTGGACAATGTTTTCATGTAAGATTGTAAAATTCGCAACGACGGCAAGTAATTTCGGTAACACACAAGTAATAAATTAGAAAGAGCATATCGAGTGCTTCATTTAAAATGAATTGTACGTAATTTTTCTCTTGTGATAGGCTTTTCATATTAATTCGAGTTTGGTTTGCATAAATCATTCCGTGTGTCTTTGTTGTTCAGCCTACGTTAGTATTACAAAAATTCTTACTTGTTGACAAGGCTGTTATTTATTGAATCCAAGTGTATTAGAAGGTTTAAATTTTGTCATAATTAAACATGTTATTATGATTCGAACATGGAAGCTTAGCATGTCCGCTCTTGGTACTGATTATTTGCTCACAAAAAAAAAGCAGATAAAAAGGAGAGATTTCCACTAGAGAAAATAGCTCGGAAATTACATGTGGTAGGTAGGTGTAGGTGAAAACTTGTGTGTTATATAAGGTCTCCTGAAAAATGCTAATGGTGTCTGGTTGGTAAGATTTTCTTAGAAGTATTGGAGTTGCATAAATCTTAGTGGCCTAACTCATCTACCAAAACCGGATAAACAATTACTTACGATCATCGCCATCGTTAGGTTATTGTAAAATCTGATTCCAGTGAAGCGGTTAATCTTATCAGATATAATAACTCAAAACACCATCCATATGGTTCAGTGATTGATGATGGTATCAAATGCTTATTGCAGTGCAACTGGCATTGTGCGATTACCCATAATCTTTACCAGAATCAAACACTTACACGAATCATTTGGCATCTTTAGGTCAAGAACGTATACAAGGGCGTGTGATAGGAAACAATTACCAATGTCTTTAAGCTCGCTTCTTAATGCTGATGGGAGTCGTGTAATTAGGGTTGCCAACGAGTAGAGTATGAAAAATTATCAACTACCAATTCGAAAATTTTAAAAGTTTAAATTTGAATAAATTAAATTTATTTTATTATCTTTTAAACCTAAACTAATATATTATAATTAATTAAATTGGAAAAATAATAAATTCAATATTCAATTTAAGTATCATTAAATCAAATTGGGTTTTTAATTTTTTTATTAAGCGTGAATTATTTTGTTGAATTTGAAAAAAATCAGAAGCCCACTTAAACTTTCAAAATATTAGAAACAAATTGAAGACGTACCTACAAATTAGCTATTTATGAAAAGTTCTAAACATCAACTTATTTGGTAGATGGTGCGGTCCTACAGAAGCCCTAACTCCCAATTTTTTTTATTGAACAATTTTATTTTCACACCAGATAAGTATCTTATCAATTATTATATTTATAAACGTATTCAAATTCTTTTATTAAACTAACACAATTCAAATTAACTGAATGTACCTTTGTAACAAAATAATGATGCCTAATCGTTATTTGAATTAACTAATAAAAACGTTAGAAAAATTAATATAACAACACTAACAATAAAATTATAATAGAATTCCACTGAGACACAAGGTTAGAAGGATCAACGCTGTCTTATCTCTAACTAATAGAGAACAATAATATAAACACATTAAAAAAAATCATAAGATATTACATGCAAATACTCTTATAGAGATACTCTTTCAATGTTAAGCTAGAAAACATGTAAGTCTCAAGTGTTTAATTCTTATGTTACTCTGTGGAGAGAATTTTACCTATTCCCTTTTAGTTAACTCTATTAACATAATTAGGTTATTTCATATAAGTTTAAATTCAAAATTAAGATTTTTTTATTTTTGTGCTATCTCAAACTTTTAACATTATGATATTTATAATTTGATAATATTTATTGCTTTAAGAATATACTTTGACATTTCTTGGAGTTGGAGGTTGATATAAGACAATTAGGAAGTATACGAGAGATCAATTATAGTGATAATACATAAGGAAGAAGAAAAATTTTTATTAAAAAACATATTGATTTAGTTGTTGTTATCATTTACCATTATTCCATATTTTGGATATAGATTTTTATACAAATGTTGAATTAAGGTGATTCAAGATGTTATGAAAAAAAGAGAATTCTTTATAATTTACAAGATCACACTTAAGGCTGATTCAAACTTATTGGTTAACCAATGTATCTTACTACGAATATTATGCATCAGAAAATACTATTCAACCAATGACTTATACTAGTCAATCATTATATATATATTTGAAAACTACTTTTTAAAATTATTTTTTTCAATAATAGTTGTCATTTTTATGAAAATAAATCTAAGAAGCTAAAGGACAACATCGAGCAAGGTTTGAAAGGCAAATTGGAAGGGAAAGGAAAGTGATTCCAATAGAATTCATTAGCATTAATAGGATTTGGGTAGCACTTAGATAATTCCGAAGTACAAAAAAATTGATTTAAGATACCTTTTATGCAAAAGTTTTTATTACATGTCAAAAAGGATTCTTCAAGTTAATTATTTTATTATTTATTCTTGCTAAATGCTTTACTAAGTATTAATTAATTGTCTGTGTTTTTTAATTTTTAATTTTGAGTAGATTAGTAAAGAACCCTCATTCGATGTATTCAACATAATTAAGTTTTTTGTTAAATTATTATTTATGAAGGTTGAGTTTATGTGAATTGTGTATATTTTATATAATTTGTAGACATAAACATATTAAGAGGTATGCAACTTGTAATATTAGGTGTCGAAGAATACCTATAGTTTGCCTGAGCTCATATCATAGATACATTCTTTAGATAAGTGCCTTATATACGTATTGGCTGTGTTGAGTGACTGAATTTTGTTGTTTAAGTGATTTGAAGCCTTAAAAGGGCGATGGTTGTATATAAATATGAGGGAGAAGACAAGTATGGTTGGTCGATACCAATTCATCAATGTTAGAATAGTGTGCATACTATTTCATTACCCAATGCACATTATCTCGAGCCAAATCCAGTCATATTTGAGTTTGTAGGTCAAAAAATTAGTCAACACCTATCTTAAGACATGTATATGAAATTATTTGGTCAGTTTGCACCATTTTATGTTGCATTTATTATGAATACTCCGATATAATACATTATTAAGTTCTTTCCTTGATAAGTTGTTCAAAAAGGTTGGTAGACATCCTGTTACTTGCGGGGAGGTTAGAATAGTAAAAAAGAGTGTTCAATGAGAGCTTAGAATTTGCATTTTCATACTCATGTATAATATGTTATACGCATATAAGCGAATAGTGAAATGTTGCTCATTGAAATAACTATGAATGCATTCATTGACATTCCAGGTAAAATTGTTTATAAATGTGATTGTTATTGAGAATTTTGATTGGTATGTGTTGAAAATTAATTGGAAAGTGAAATGATTGATTTAGAAATTTTGAAGAATTTTAGGAATATTTATGAAAATTTGGGGTAATTTTTGGACTAGAAAAAATGCCAAGTGACAAAACAATTGTTATAAAGGTAGTAGAAATTACTGTCCAATAGCAATGGAAATTTTTGATTAATGATTTTGAGAATTATGGACAACTGTCATTGAAAATTGGGAGGCAATTGGAGTAAGAATTAGAGACAAATGAACTAGTTAATAAAAGACCTAAGAGAGACCACAAAAGGGGACATGTGGCCAGTGACAAGTGTCACTTGCCACACCTTATGTTTTAACCCAAGAAAGTGTTAAGAAATAAAGACCATCTCATTTCTTTTAATTGTCTTTCACCTTAGTCACTTACTCTCATCTCTTATAATTTCTTTACTCTTCTTCTTCATCTACAACATTCTCATCTCACCTCACCAACGTTGGAGCTTGTTCTTGCCTCCATTTACCATCATCACTTTGCTATCATCATCATCTTCTTCACTTTGTCATTTAAGAAACCAACCCTTTCATCTTTAGAAGATGAAGAACGTGGGATGCTTGGGAACTAGGGTTGAGTGAGATTTTGAAGAGTTTGGAGCAGCACCAAGTTAGAACATCCACATTCAGGAGTTTTCATAATTTGGAAGCGAACGCTAAACTGGAGTGTACTATGAGTAGACCGAGATGGTCTCACTTTATTGTTTGTTATTTGAAATTTGTATTAATTGACTACTGAATCATTATGTGAATGTGATTGATTATGATAGTTTCCGGACAGAAGGTCCGATGAATGTGATGTATGAATGAAATATTGAAGTGCTACTTGTATGTGAATGAGATGAAATAAGTGTGCACATTATGATTATTAAATGTCGAACCCCAGTCTGATGACAAATGTGTTTTGAATGTGCATTTGCTTGTAAATGAAAAGTGATACTCAACTTTAATGTTGAATGCTGGACTACAGTCCGATGATATGTGAATGTGAGTGAATGTGGATCATGCAAATGTGACTGATGCATTTCATTTCATGAAACATAATGGCTGTTGTGACCAGAGTAGCCGTCGATCAGAGCTTAAAGCTCAACAAGTAAAAATGAGTTTCGAGCTCAAAAGTAAATCAAAGTCTCAGGCTTAACATTTAATGAGCCTTGTATCCCCCAAGCGGATAAGGAATATTTATCAATGAGCCCTATGTGGGACAGTTTAGACACTCTGTCACAACAAAATAACAAATGGAAATTGATCTCATATGCACTACATATGCATAATATGAGTGATTATATCTATTGAATGCGAAGTATGAAACGTTGTGAAAGTGATTATGTGTTATGTGACTGGGTGAGCCATCGATGATAGTCACTCATTGAGTTTGCAAAACTCACCCAAAATTTGCAATTATTTTTTCAGGACTTAGAAGAATACCTCGTTAGGCAAACGAGAGTATAATTACTGCATGCAAGGGAAAGATAGAGGTCGGGATCAGTACACGTCTGTATTAGTGTTATCCTATTCTTGTACAAATTTGTATTCTGCAATTTCTGTGGGATAGTGTTTTGTATTTGTAATGGGCCCCAATTGGTTATTGAAATTATATTGATTGTAATGTGTTGATTGAAGATGTTAAGAATGCAAGTGGGCAAGAATTGAATATTGACTTCCGCTTATGTTTGATTGTTAAAATTTTATACCGATTTTTGACTGTTTAAGTGATCTAACAAGCCATCCTTGTGGGGCACTGTTGGGACCTGATTTTGGAACCGGATCCCAACCGAAAAAAAAGAAAACGAAAACGAAAAACAAGGTGGCGGAAAGCGAAAACAAACGAAATCGAAAGAACGGATCTCAAACCGAAAGTATCCGAAACGGAAACATAAGGCAAAACAAAAGAACGGAAATCGCAAACGAATCGAAAAGCTCGAAATCAACGAAAACAAAATGCTTAAGAACAAAAAACTTAACTCCGACATCCACAAACAACTATTTTAGAAAACTAACATGTTGGAAACCTTAGACTAAACCGATCCGAAACCAGTATAATTTTTTTTCTTTTTCATCTTATTCAATCTTATACACATCAACAATATAATTTTCCTTTAGGAAATTCATCCTCAATTGAAATTCATAATACTTTTCTTATACGATCACATCCCATCATATTGAAAAAAAAATCTTATTGTTCTATTTCTTTTGCAATAAAAACAATCACACAAATCCATATCCGCAATTCATACACAAAAGACACTTTAATATTTCAGCTCATCATTACAATTCATCGGACCTCCTGTCCGGAGTCCCATCATAAACAAACACATTCAATCCTCATCACATACATAGCACTTCAAATAATTCTCAATCATCAACATCATCGGACCACCCGTCCGGAATCCAAAACACAATCAATATACGATTTATATACAAAACCATAATTCACTATTCTATTCCATATACAAATTCATAATGAAATCAACCCCATTCATATATTATAACCATACACAAATTTATATCCCAAAGTCCAAACACAAATCCATAATTCCTTTACATCATGAAATAAATGCTTAAAAAACATTAATGGCAACTCAAGCCATATACAATTCCCATATCAAATTTCAAATTACACAAAATACAAAGTATGCAAATTTGAACAAAAGTCTTGATTTTCTTTCATCCGATCTCCTGCTCAAAAACCTAGAGATGGGGATGAAAGGGGGTGAGCTTGACAGCTCGTGGATAACATGTTTATAAATAAAAAATAAGCAAAAATTAGTTTTTTAATAAAACTTTTGGCATTTTACAAAATTTCACAGTTGAACTATTAATTGCTCATTTCTCAAAATTCTCAACTTTTTAATCTTCATGAACCATTTCAAATCGTGAAAATCTCAATTTCTTTCAAATTTCA
>JANZLD010000006.1:52936653-52952230 GCA_026413575.1 Erythroxylum carthagenense
CATAATATATTATTAACAAATCATAATGTTAATACATGAATCACAAATGTTCATTGGCCTAGGGCACACTACTAACATATACCAATATAGAATATTTTGCAATTTTTAAAAAATTTAGAGACTATTTCATAAATTTAAAAAATTTCACGAAACGGTATCAATATAGTTCCGTTCTAGAGTTCAATCCGGTACTGAACCCGGTACGGTATTTATAACTATGCGACCTTGTTTAAATATTATTATTTATAAATAGATTTCTTATTTATTCCACATTAAGATATTGTCCTTTACATTTCTATTTCTATTTTCTAGTTTCGCCTGCTGTGCTGTTGTTACTTCCTTCTTCCTGCTTATAGTCCATTGTCGATAATAAGATGAACTTTTTGGTTTCCATTAATTTCTACGACTGCTTCTTCTATTCCATGTTATCAGACTTTTCTTCCATTGTTTTAGTCAATTATGTAAATTATTTTAGATTTTAATTATTAAGACTCTCAATTCTGAATTATTATAACACATTTAAGAGCATAATTTTTATTTTCAACCAAGCAGGCAGATGGAAACAAACTTTATCTCCTTTTTTCTTTTATATATATGAATAAAAGGAAAAATAAGGAAATAAAATGATTGGGGGCCTCTTCCACATGAAAAGGATATGTAGTAGGTTGGATTTGGGCATCCTAGTTCTGGGGTTGTTTTTGTAACTTGAGTTTCCATTTGGTAAGATCATGTCCAATATCAATCTTCTTTTGAGCCCAATTTTGTAATTAGGTTCAAATTTGTTCTGTCGACAATTAAAAATTGGACAAGGGTAATGACTCAGTTATGGTGACATATTTATAAAATTGTGGTTTTATCATCACAAAAACTTGTATGAAACCAGAGATTAAGCATAAACTTGATATCTTGCAAAAAAATCTTATGCACAATAAATATAGTAATACTTTTCATCTCATGTGTAAGTGCATTTTTAGATCTTTTACAATAGCAAATACAATTTTTTGATTAGACATCTAACATTTTGCAATCAGTTACAAACATAAATATATAAGCAACCAAGAGCAAACTGCAAGACGTAGGTGATCAAAATAATATAGAATTAAAGTGTAAACGTAAATGGTGAGTGTCAAATCATCTAAAAATAATTAACTTACTCAGAATATTAACGTAGCACAATGATGTTTCCCTATTTGCTACATTTATAGATTGTCGCATACTTTGATTCAACCCATTGTGAAATGTCTGGATTTTCATCCACTGTGGTAGACCATGATGTAGGCATCGTCTTAGCATCTCTTTGAATATCTCCCAGATATCGTCTAAAGATTCCGCTTCAGCTTGAGAGTAAGGAGATGTCATTTCTTAGTTTAGCAGCATTTGCTAATAGAGAATACTTCAATAGGAACTTCTCCGCCGGTTGTTCCCATGTATTCAATGAAGATTGCGGCCTTAAATTCAACCATTTCTTGGCCTTCCCTCTTAAAAATGGGAATAAGCATAATCCGATAGCTTCATCATTAGCTCTGTTGATTTTAGAAGTATCACAAATCTCAATCAAATTAAAGATGTGTTCATTCAGGTCTTCGTCCTTGAGTCCATTAAATTAGACTAACTATTGCGTCATCTGGATGATGCTCAACTTTATCTCAAAGTTGTTAGGATTAACAATCAGTCTCATGATGTTGGACTCTACACTGGTCAAGTCTAGTCTAGCATAGTTGAACATAGTTCTTGGTTGGTAAGCCATGTTGTACAATTCTTTAGTGTCTGCTTAACCACCCAAGTCTTTTATTTGACAATATAGCTTAATTTCTTGCAGTTGTGTACTTCGAAGATTGCACGCTATTCTTTTTGATCTCTAAGTTTGCATCTGTTAAGCTCTCAGAATTACTCTAGGTCATAAACTAACCAAGAGTCTAAGTCTACAAAAAGAAAGAAAGACAAAAAAATTAATCAAATAAAATAACGTAAAATAAAAAAGAATAAAACTTAAAAAAAATTGAAAATAGCTAGAGTACTAAAATTGAGGTGTTCCTAATATTACCATCCCTAGAAATGATGTCAAAAACTTGATTGAACTTTTCCTTTATATCAATAATTAAATTAACTACAAGTGCACGACATAACTATAGCTATTACAGGCAAGTTCGGGTCGATCCTACAAAGACAATAAGTATTAGTAATTACCTTTCTCCTATTATCTAACCTACAAATTGGATATTTAGCTTTTGATTAAAAATAAACTAAAATTGGAAACAATAATAAACACAGAAGACCAAGGAAATTGCCTAGAAAAATCAATATCAAATATTAGTATCTATGTAACACCCCTATGCGGAACTTATAATCACCTACACACATGGCACCTAAATTCCTGTATATATATTCATGGCATACAATTCTATTCATTTATACGAATTGTCATCACTCAATTTATCTATTTAATGTTGTATATATACATATCGCAAAATTTCATATTCCTTAACATTATCATCCAAAAATAGTATTACATCATTACAATTATATGGTAATCCAAAAGAGATATTACACACAACTTAAATTCTTAATTAAAATTTTTTAATAAACTATAATTTCCTTCATTACATATGCAACCATTCTTTAATCAAGAGACACATCTAAAGCTACTATCATTTCTAGTGGTTGGCCTTGGTCCCTGTAGATGATCTATATGCCTTACTCGTATTACTTGGATCTACATGGATTAACACTCTTGCTAAGCTTAAAAGCTTAGTAGGGAAATACTTAGTTTAGATGACCACTCATAACAATGATCCGTCAAGGACATACACATTCATGAATATCATAAACTCATATAAACAATGATGACATAATTAAGCAAAGTATATGATGCAAATATGCTTCAACCATATGCTGCAAATTCACATTTGTAAGCCAAACGTTGATTTCCAAAGCTCATCAATACAAATTGTTCATATTATTATGTTGTATCTCTTATTTATAATTGTTTGATTCCGTTTCTATGTTAGGCCTGCACATTCCTATGGGTGTGGATAATGGGAGCTGTGGATATTTGAAAATATCAAACTGTGGATACCCAAAGCATCGAAACATAGATACCCGAAGGTATCAAAATGTGGATACCTAGAGGTATTAAACTGTGGATACCCAAAGGTATCAAACTATAAAGACATTATCCTCTCGAAATGAAGACACCAGTGGTGTCAAATTGGAGCAGCTACATATTAATCCTATAGGCATGCCTATCTATCCATAACCAAGACAATAAAGCAGACACTATAACATTTCCTTTAATCATTTGCCAATTTGATGATTAATATATTGACAAATCCATGATATTCATTTGAAAACAAAAATCTCTTTTTAAGTTCACACATGCAAGTCATAACTTATCACCATTAGGATAGTATTTAAACCATAAGTACTCGTATGATTTATTTTGTATATGTTTTTTTCAGTTGTGCTTCTCGAGATACATTCACATAATTCCAGTATATAAATTTCTACCTCATTTAAATATTAAAAAATGTTAAATTATATTTAATTATCTTCATAAAATTAGTATGTGAACTTTTATAGTCATAATACAGACATATAAGTAATAAATATGCATATAAATCATCTATGTACTTGTAAATTTTCTTTAGCGTGCATTATGCTCAATCTTAAATTTCAATGTTTAATCACCCAATTCACATATGGTAAGTTATATTTTATTTATTTCTAGGTGTATGAAAATATCATAAACATTTAAAAAGGTTCTAATATAAGTAGCAAAAAAAAGGGAAGCGAAAAACTCAAAATTGTGCAATTTGGGCTAAGCCCACGATGGATCTAAAAATAAGCAAACAAATCAGTCCATAAATAAATTACACGACGGTCTCTACTTGTTCCAAAATTTTCACATAAAAAACATTCAATTTCGGCTTTTAATTCTTCTAAACATTTGTCTTCCTATATCTGTAGTTTCCATAACACTAAAAATCAGACCATTTGGACTTCTAAACCATGAGATATGCAACAAACATCACAAGCTACTCCAATACAGGGGCAACATTAGATCACCATTTTCGATCTCAATTTTCAATGTTATAAAGCCAAAATTAAGTATAACTCTCTTCTAGATATTTTATTTCTATGTCTTAAGTTTCATCTCTAATTTTAATCACCCAATTTAGAGGTCTACAAGCCGAGTTATGGCCAAAACAATGGGGTTAGTTCAAGTGAACCAAGAACCTAATACAAAATTTCACTAAACATTACTTTATCTTGTCATATTCAAAAAATTTCATACAAAATAACACCAAGACACAATTCTAGCAACCATTCCATTTCCAAAAATCAATCTTTGTATACATACAAATGTGCACACATATAGAAATTAACTAGGTGTAGTCTCTAACTTTGAAATTTGTCAATTAGCTCTTCTTCTAGTGCTCTTCCTTCTCTTCCCCTTTAGTTTTACTTGATTCACCAAATAGAACACCAAAAATACATATCTCAATCTGATATCCAATATTATAGTTCCAGCTCTTCATAAGCAAAGCAAGGAAGATGAATATGAGAAGAAAAACTACAAACTTTTACCTTGATTTTCACTTAGGATTAGCTTGATTCCTTATGCAAAATGATGTAATTAGGAAGATGGAATGAAGAGGAGATAAGAAAGAAAATTCTGAAGTTAAAACCCTAAATACATGTCCCTCTCCCCTCTCTTCTACTCCCCTTTTCATGAAGCTTTTAGTCTTAGACATATATTTCAATCCCATTGGACCATATGTTGATTTTGGGAGATTTTGGAAAAATTGCACATTTGGTCCTTCTTCTTCCTTTAGTTCCCATATTGGCATATAAAGTCATCAATTGATTTCATTCTAGTCCATATTTCATATATAATTATTCATGTCAATGTCGAAATGAAGACATTATCAATTTACCCTTGTCTTTTAAATTAATTACCATTATGCCTCTTACTATGCTTAGATACACTTAATTCTTTATGTTTACTTCGTAATACACCCTAGATATACTATATTGCTTTTAGGGTATATATTGGGGCCTTATGGAATTATTTAATTAATTATTGGATCACAAAAATTCCTATTGATGTTAATAACGCTCTCTACACTACTAGCAACTAATCTATCGATTGATTAATAGAAATCTTTCTAATTAAATCCCCTAGGATTGTATTATCGATTTATGAATTCTACTATTAGGTTTGATCCTAATTCAAAGGATTTATGTCAACCTATCTCTAGGTTTCTAATCAACTCCTTTCAATTATAATAGATTTATTCATACAAAGGATTTCTCAATCTCAATTATATGAAATCAAATTGTCCAATAATATTCTGGATATATTAGAATAAGCATAAAACACATAATTGAATCACATTAAATCAATCAAAATAATTCCATTAAATAAAATATTAAGACATATTATATCACTAACTAGGGTTCATCACACCTAGACACTAAAAAACGTTTAGTTACTCATAATAGAAAATAAAATCAAATATAAACATGCAAAAAAAATAGAAAACAAAGAGCTCATAATTTGAAATGCCCCTTTCTATTTTATTAAATCTTCTTGTAAGTTTGGATTTGATGTAGCCTTCTATCGGATCTCTTTTGATATTAACTTTGCATTTTCACCATCTTTGGATCAAAATCGTCACCTTTCTAGATGTTTCATGTCTTAAGTTTACTGCTAAATTTTGCTCTCCTTTATTTGCCTCCAATTATGTCCTTTTATAGTAAAATTTAGGGTTTCCAGAACATTCATGGTCTTCTAAAAAAAACCTAAATTCATGATTCTATATAGGTATCAAGAATTACATAAGCAAACACAGAGTCATGTATCTCTAAATTGCTTCAAAACTTTTTTTATGTCACGTTTTCATTTGAATTCTTCTCCTTTTAGTTCACAAAGGCAGTTATAACCTATAAATGCACTCGGAGAGAATTAAGTACCAAAAATACAACAAAACTATAAAATATCAATCAATATACCTCAAATATGAGTGCATAATTATAGTCAAATATGCATCCATCACACTTCATCTAGCTCTTCCTATAAGTGGCACTTAAATTGTTCGTCTAACCCCACTTGGGTTGCATAAGTACATATTTTATTGAAAACAACAGCTTTCACCATAATCTTTAAAGATAGAATCCTATCATTGGTCCTCTTTACACCTACAATGATGTATAAGTTCCTTAACAACCAAGATACCTACTCTATTCTGTTGCCTTAAACACCCTTAATACTAAAGTTTGAACCTATTAATCTATTTCACTTTAACCTCTATCCACTTTTTCTCTTGGATGCGCGCTATATGAATCTAATATTTGTCTAAAATCTATACTAATTTCAGTGATTTCTCTATAAAGGTCTTGATGTTCCAAGAACCTACCTATAATCTATCAATATATTATCTTCACCTAGACCTAAAACTCATAGAGCTCTATCATAAGGAGTTAAAGCCACCACTCCTACCCTAATGCGCAATATAAGTTATAAGAAAGAAGCCTAATAAGTCCCTAAATGATTTGAATATTACTCGAGAAAGGAAACAATGATTGATATTAAATCCCAAAATAAGCACCATAATAAACAGATATGAAAATCATAAGTACAAACTACATCAAGCAAATCAAAATGTAGATTGTCCAAAATATAAACTAATAATAGCCGCCTCTTACCTTACTTTGCAACGGACTAATGGACAATGGCAGAGGCTAATTTGTGTAAATAATAGCAAGTAGGTTTCTATATAATACTAAAACACATTATTAGATGATTAAAATATATATAAATTGAAAACTATAAAAAAAAAAGAATTCAAAACTTTCAATGGTTTAATGAAAATTGAAAACTAAATCCCACAACCAAAGGAATCAACCAGTAGCAAGCACAATATGAAACCAATCACAAGTGCATCAAACAGGGAAGAAAAATTTACGATATACCAATTAATTAAAGAAGGGAAAAACCAAATCAATACGATCTATTTAAGATGCCATACACCAACTCTTTATGTTCTTGCCATAGTTAGCACTGTTCACCAGAAATTCCTCTATTGTGGAGTTCAGTCTAAATAAAAAATTTAATAGTCGGTAATAAACAAAATGGGTTAGGCAAAATGGGAATATGCACTTCTGGATAACTGAAGAGCCAAAAGAGATGTTTTTGGTCTCTTAACGCTTAGGGTTGGAAATTTTTTCTACAATTCTGGTAATAAGCGGTAGAAACTAGTATTGATGGTGATAGCAACTAATGATGATGATGGTAGTAACCAGTGACAACAATGTAGCAACCAATGAATCAAAAGTTGGCAAAAATAAAATAAAATAAAAAGGTAAAATAGAGAGATAGAGAAGCTAGAGATAGCAAATAGAAGAGAGTCCAGACACTTATGATTTAATTTTTCCTACTGTTGGTGGTATTACAAACATACCTAGCAACAATCTCAATAGAACTAGAAATACCTAGTATTTGAACTTATTTGCATCTAAAGAAGCAGACACTAAACGGTTAAATCCAGAAAAAAGATTGAGGAAAGACGTAACCTTGTTTCAATTGATAGGTATGAAATAAAGATAGATGTGATTTCTAAAAGTTGAGTTGAATGAATAAAGAAGTTAACTCGAGTTAGTATGTTTGAACTATCATTTATATAGTATTTGATGAAAGGCGTATGCTCTAATAAAAGAGAGTCAATACTATAACACAAATTATACTATATGTGTAATACCAACCAATAAGGATAATATAAATTATATTTTTAACTTATATTGTGTGAGGATTCTTTAATGTTATATGAACCTCAAATTAAAGTATCATTTTTCACTTAGGTTCTAATTCCAGATAAATAAGTTAAAAATTGCTAGAATGTTACTAGAAAATCATAAATCAATATAATGGGACATTCGAGAAAAGTGATTTAATTTGATTCAAAGAATTAAAAATTGAGGAAGATCATTATAACTTGGAGTTTACATCAAGATGTATTCAAAAGGGCCCTTAAGGTTAAAACAGAGCTGGCGATAGAGAGAAAGGACTTAACTGGCTATGGCGTCTCTGGAAAAGGTGCAAACGTCTAGTTAAAACCTACATAGGTCTCTATATGGCACTGTTTATGGTACTATTCATCTTGCGTAACTTACTGCTTATCTTGTTCTTCATCATTTTGTTCTTTTGATCTCCGTAGCAAATCCTACTACTTGCTTCACGCTTTGTTGTTTCCATCTCTTACCTCATTTTTCTTCTCACTTCTGTAACCTTTCTTTTCCCCTCACGAATCTAGTATTGTTCTTTGGTTCAACTTTGTCTAATAGTCTTTATCATCAGTCCATAGGCAATAGCAACTTCCCACCTACAACTTCAAACTTTACAGCACCATCAACCTCTTCTTCCCCTACTGATTCTTCACTTAATCCTCAAATCCCTGTGACTTCCAAAATATCTTGGGTCTAAGAGGTTAGTGATTCTTCCCCAGAACTAAAGCTTAAATGTTGTCCCCTTTTTGAATCATTTGAGGCAAGGATTTTTCCCCATCCTTGGATTTTTTTGAGTAGGAACTAACAGGTGAAACACTAGATTGCTTAGCTTTTTCTTTGACAAGAGAGTTGCTTTCCCTATCATGAAGCAATGGGTCATGAACAATTGGAGATCCGTGGGGCTGTAAGACATCCTCATTAATGCAGATGATGTATTTTTGTTTAAATTTGCTAGCCAAGGTGATGCAAAGAAAGTGCTTCAAGTAAATCCATGGCATACGCATAACAAGCCTATATAAAGTTGGAGACTAGCTTGAGAATGGAGGAAATCAAGCAAGATTATATCCCGTTGTGGATATGCATTCATGGAATCCCACTGGAGAATTGGTCTACATCCGGACTTAGCCACAATGCAAGCTTCATTAGAAGAACAATATGTATGAATCAAGTTACAACTAAGGTAAAAAAAAAAAAAGATTCAATTTACAAGAATCAATGTACTAGTATCCTCCATAACAGATTTGCCCGATAGCATACCCATTATTCAACTAAATGAGAGCTTGGAACCATATAAAGATTATGTTAAAGTATCCTATGCTTGGAAACCACAAACTACCACAAGCAAAATCGAATATTCAAAACTGGGGAGTATCATGAGGTTATGGGGCTTCAAATTGATGTGGAAAATGCATCTGCACAAGTTGATGATGGTAAATCCATTAGTGGAAATACTACATTCCAACTATAAAAGCTAATATTGGTAATTGCATTGATGACAATATTACTATTAAAGATTAAAACAATCCTCATTTAGCATTAGATAACAACATTCTCAACTGCAATAGAGATATGAAAGGAACTTCAAGAGCACATAAGCTGGATACTACTAAACAAGACACTTCTAGTAGGATCATTAAACAAATTGATGAGTTTGATCCTGTCATTAAAAGAAGATCAAAGAGGAAGAAAAAAGTCCAAAATAGGGATCACAAATTATGATTATTATTGCTTGGAATATTAGAGGGGCTAATGCCCCTCAAAAAAGCTTTTTGTCAAGAACTTAATATCCTAAAATAAAGCTACAATTATAGGAATTTCAGACACTCGAACCAAGGAACATAATTGCAACTTTCTCCAGTTTTTTCCAAGGAGCTGGAATTTAATGCATCATCCAAATGGCAAGATTGTGGTGAATTATGACTATTATGGAAGTTACAATTAAACTCACATCAACCCGAATAATTCACCTGGAGGTTTATAACAAAATCTCAAGTAAGCTCATATTATAACCTTTGTTTATGCTCATAATATTGCATCTTAGAGAATGTTTTTGTAAAACCAGATCAGGTCACTTACAAATACCTCCTCCCTAAATAGGTCAGTTGTTGGGGACTTCAATGTTTTTATTAATCCAGGAGAAACACAAGGCATTCGTTCTTCAGGAATTCCCTATAATAAGATGACGCAATGTTTAACTGATGCCTTTTTATCTAATTTTCCATTTGGAAGAAACCTATTCTCTTGGTGTAACAAGTAAATGGGATATAACTTTATCACAAAAAACTTGATAGAAGCCTAGCAAATTAGATGTGGTTCTCTAGCTTTCCTAGCAATTTATCCACCTTCACAAACCATCATATATCAGCTAGTATCACTCAGTTTGACACTATTAGACTATCATACCCCTTTAGGTTCAATCATTTCCGCACTAAACTAGTTGATTTTGAGAAATGCAACTTGAGGGCTATGAATCTGTTCATCTAAGGCTCTAATAAATTTGTCTATGCAAAAAAGATTTCTCTTATTAAACAAGAAATGCAAGATTTGTTTCACTTCAACATTAGTAATGCACATCATCTTCTTCTCACTGCAAGAGCTTCTCTTGATAGAATTCAATATAAATTACAAGCTGATCCCATTTCTATTGTTCTTCAAAATCAGGAAAGAGTGGCTATGTATTTAATGATCTATTTTTTTAGTTAAATTACTCATAATGGACCAATAAGAAGAAAAGCCCTATAAAAGTATAAGTTAAGTTTAAGAAAACTTAAGTTCAATTCGTTCTTAAACTCTTTTTCTTATAGGTTACTATTCATTTCCAACTTTTGACACTCATAGCTTCACCATCTGACCACCATTTCTGGTAATCTAAGGCATTATGAAAAGCTATTGAGATGCTCTACCAAACCCCTAAACTTTTTTTTGATAAAAAAAACGATTTAGATATGGAGAAATTATGACTAGAAATTTTGTTCCATTTAGGTAAGTTATCATTATCCTATTTCTTATCATTTTGGGCGAAACTAACACCACCATCATGTCTAACGGACAAATAATGTAAGAAAGGATGGGAACCCGACACCAATTGACCCATTTTATTAGTGAACAGCTACTTTTAAGTTTTAAGCCTTCCATTCTCACAATCCAAGAAAAGTTTCGACACAAGACCTGTGTCATTGGATTTTTAGAGGTAAGCTCGTCATTTTTGGGAGGGTGGTGAAGATCACCATCGTTCCACCAGTAGCATATGTCCCCACGCTCTAATAACTATGGTGATTTTCCCAACAACCTAAAAATGGTAGGAAATAATTTTGAAAATTTTCAAATATTACGTGGATCAATTTTCATAAATGTGACATTTTGAAATTCTTGATAGATTGTGAGATTAAAAAAAATTGGAAAGGGTTATGTTTATATGGAAATACATGAAACTTATTAAATTTGAGTTGTTGTTGATTATAATTGAGACTATCTGGAGGCATTGAGTATAAATGAGGGTGCTCAGGTTAGAATTTGGTATACCTAAATTATAAATTGGATTTATCATGAATTTTGCAATGTAAATGTGGACTCAATTGAGCATAGAAATGTAGTTCAGAGGCCCAAATTGAGTTATGGTTTTTAGTGGATATAGAAGTGCAATTTGATTGCAAAAATAACCCTTTTTCACAAGGGAGATGTCCATTTTATAGGAAAAACTCTACTAAATTTTCAGTGGGTTCTTTGTAAAATGTGACATAACCTTTTTAAATAGAAAATAGAGCTCCTTAGAATAAATAACAAATTAATTCATGGTCTTATTCTCAAGTCAATCTAACATTAGTTTAGGTTTTACATTCTAATGGGCCTCCTTATTTTTCTTTCTATAAATCAATTAGGAGCAGAACCTCCACTTCGAGACACCTAGTTCCCTGCAAAGGAGCATATTCTATCTATAAGTTAATATTCATGGTTTTGAGCATGTATTAGAATTCATTCTCATATTCATCATGAAAATCACCATCATTATCATATGCACATATAATACTTATACATATGGATTGATACATGCACACATATTTTTGTTGTGCGATGTTATCCTTGTTTTGATATGTGATGATGTGGAGGATCATTGTGATATAAGCTACCTAGTAGGCATTACCAAGCTGTGCGCATAGTGAGTCAATTAGTTGGGTATGGATTTGGGTTAGTAGTTAATCCATTGGTTAAGATATGACACAGTCAGGGCAGTTCAGACGAGGTTGCTCTTAGATGCCAACCGATATATGGTACTTGATATTGCGGCATGATTGTGGAGGTTCAGTTGATGTTGCTCTTAGATGGCAATCATGTCCTAGTGAGGTTAAGGTGGTTCGATTGAGGTAGTTCTCGAACTAACGTCCACTACATTTGGACTAAGTGACCTTTATAGAACAAGAGAGCTCCTATAGCTATACTATATAGGTAAAGGGCATATTATATGGTCCTTCGTCAATCGTTCACTATTATTTATGATTTATGATTGTGATGATTATATGCCATGATATTGATATGGGAAATGCATACATGATTATGAAAAAATCATTATGTTACGAATTTGCATTTATGGATGTGATAGATTACACATACGCATGCACGCACGCACATGCACAGACACGCACACACACATATATATAGAGGGGGGTTTTTTCTAGAGTGAAACTCTCTCGTGACGGAGTGTGCACTAAGATTTAGAACTTGTCATAAAAAAAGGCAATCAAGTAGAATCAAGAAAAAAATGGAAATAGTCAGTCAAGATCTAGACAATTGAGGGTTTAACTTTAATGCAAGAAATAGAATGAATTGCAGAATAACCTCGGCAGATTGATTCATTGAATCTGGAAGCCCAGAACAACTATATATATATATATATATCATTTGAAATCCTTAAGAGAGCATAATATAACCATCATATTAAATTCACTCAGTGAGGTCTGACTCCTTTCAATCATTTTTCAAGATCTTCTTTTTAGATCTCTTATAAAAGGGTACTTCGTTGATCTTCTTCTTCTCTAGTGATTCGATGTACATTTTTGGTGACCATTTTATCAAGAGTCACAGTAGTCTTATATGTGTTGGATTTCCTTTGGATTAACTACGTCAATATTGCAACACATTGTGGATTGGATATTGTTAGTATTGTTTAAGTGTTATAAGTATGAGTTTGATTGTTTTGAAATATATATATATATAGGGATTTGATCCTATTTTAGGCTTTATAAGGGTCCAGTAAACCTTGAGTTTATTGCTCCTTTAACGCTAATTATAGTTCAAGGTTGGGATCGTGACAATGCAAAATCTTTCTAATACTCTCTTATGTGACTATTTTCTCATAAAATAAAGATCTAAGGTGCATTGGATGAAGTGTGGAGATAAAAATAAAGCTTTTTTCATAGAGTTGTTATAAAAAGAAGAACCTCCAACAGAATCATCTCGTTGTAGTTTAACAATCAGGTTTTTGATTCCAAGGATTTGTTACTTCATGGTGCTTTGAAATATTTTTCAAATATTTTATCTCCTACACATTCTACCTCTTCTCATCTATTACTAAGTGAAATCATGTTAGATAAGATTAGTCTTACAAATGCTAATTTACTTAGTAAGCCTATTCTAAGTTTGGAGACCAAGATTGCCTCAAGATCCTTAAATTCAAACAAGGCACCTGGATCTGATGGATTCAACCCTCATTTCCTCAATAAATCCTAGCATCTGACAAAGAATATGGAAGTTGATGTTATTCTAGAATTCTTCAACAAAGGTCAGATGTTATTAGAAATTAATGGAACCTTTGCAACTCTAGTTCCTAAAAATGGAGAACATAGAACTTTTTCAGACTTTAAACCTATTTCTTGTTGTAACTTTATGTACAAGATCATTGTTGAGGTCTTGGTTCAAAGAATGAAAAAGTTCTTATAGAAATACATTGACATTTCACAAGGCGTATATTTACCTGGCAGAATTATGGTGGATAACATCATGTTAATGCAAGAACTTGTCAGGAATTACACCAATAGAAGGGGAAGCAGAAATTGTATCATTAAGGTTGACCCAAAGAAGACCTACGAGAGTGTAGATTGGGGCTTTATACTGAACATCTTACATGCTTTGGAATTTCTACAACTTTATCTAATGGATATCACAATGCATTACCTCATGTTTTAAGATATTGATGAATGGTCAGCCTAGTAAGTCCATTAGAATTCATTCAGGTGTAAGAAATTAAGGATTACTAATCTATGATTTGCAAATGCTATCATACTCCTTTCCAAGGCTGATCAGACTTATGTATTAACACTTATGAAAGCCTTAAAAATGTTTAGCAAGATGTTTAAATTGGAAACTAATTGGTCCAAGAGTTGTTTTTATTTATAAAAATTAACTATAAGTTAGCAATCTACCATTGAAATTTTCACTGGTTTTATACTACAGACACTTCTTATATTTTACCTAGGAAATTACCAGTCATAAACATAGAGATTTTAACAAACTTCTTAACTATATCAACTACAGAATCTCTTATTGGAGTTTCAAATTACTTTTCATAGCTGGCAAATTTGTGCTTATCTCAGCTATAATGAATTCAGTCAATGCTTTTTGGGCCATAAATGTTGCTATAACGAAAAAAGTAATCAAATAAAAAGAGATAATGCATAGTAGGTTTCTTTAGAATGGGAATGGATAAAGTGTCAAGAGAGCTTGGATGTAATGGAAAGAGGTATGCTTACCTAAGGAGAAAGGTGGTTTGGGAATAAATTCTCTCAAACTAATGAACAATGTTATGATGCCCAAAAGGTTATGGAGGTTATTAACTAACAAACATTCCTTATAGTGTAAATGGATTCATAAGATCTATATAAAAAATAACAACATATGGACTATGAAGATTAATTCTTCATATTCTTCAAATTTGAAACTCATTCTAAAGACTAGACAATTCTTAGGGAATGAATTTACTTATCTCATTGGAGATGGCAAGCAAACCAATTTTCGGTTTGACAACTAGACATCTCTTGATCCTCTTCATAACTTGCAAGCTATGGAATGTCTCAAACTTGTCATTGGTAAAAAAAAAAAAGCAATAGTAGTTGATGCACTAGTTGGCAAACAAATCTTTATACAAAGCTCTAACCTTAGACCCATTTGTGAAGAAATTTTTCACACTAGCTTGAGTAAAGGGAAGATTATATTATTTGGAAGAATTTGAGAAACGGAAAGTTTAACAACCAATCTTACAAGAAGTTTATGCAAAAACATTATAACAGGATTCCCTAGGACAAAATTATTTAACACATGCAATTTCATTAGAGGGAATCAAGCTATCTATAGCTGTGAAAGATAAGGTACCAACTATAGATAGGCTACAGAGATTCCTAAATAACCCTAATTGGGGTATTCTTTGTCAGAAAGTTGAAGAAAGTACTGAAAACTTGTTTTTTTAATATGTGTATGTCAATAGTATGTAGAAGTATGTATGACATTAATGCTTTATTGATGATGCACGTGGAAGATAGAATTGTATAAAGAGATGGTGTATTGAAATCAAACAACATGATTCTACAATCGAGTGGTCATTCAGCCTAACTATAGGATGTCTAGTGAAAGTTATATCGGATGAAAGAAATACTTAAATTTTTTAAGACAAAAGTCTACCAACAAAATTGTCGTATCAAAATTGGTTTTAGGAAAGCCTATGATAATATTGATTAGAGCTTCATCACATATATTTTATAGGCTATGGAATTTCTCGTAATATTCATAAGGTGGATTGAATAAT
>JANZLD010000006.1:53007017-53018728 GCA_026413575.1 Erythroxylum carthagenense
TTCAAAAAAATAATTTAAAATTATGATAAAATACAAAAATTTGAATTATTTTTATTATTTTACAAGAAATTATTATATATAGATAATTATTATATATATAAATAATTAAAATATAATAAAGATATATATAAACTCAAATGGATAATATATAAAAAAGCTAAATTAAATAAACTACAACTATACAATATGATAATAAACTATTTTGTAATTTTTAAAAAATCTAGGGACTATTTCATAAATTTAAAAAATTACCTAAAACGGTATCTAGTACCGATTGATATTGATACAGTTCTGTTCCAGAATTCAATCCGGTACTAAGTCCAATAGAGTATTCATAACTTTGGTTGAAATTGTAACATGTATATGTTTTGTGATGCCGCCATATTTTTGACAGTTGCCACTCTTCCCGCGCTTTTCTCTTAAGGTTTTTAACACATTATATGCATTCCTAAAATTCCAAGACTAAACAATGGGTATCAAAGATCTTCTCAAGTTCATGAAACCTTACATTGAACCAATCCACATCAAGAAATATGCTGGCAAGCGCGTACTTGTTCTTACCTTTTCTTTCTTTCTTTTTGTTTTCTTCCCATACACACGTATATTGTTTCAAGTTTACGTCTTTTATTTCTTCAGGTGGGTATAGATGCGTATTCGTGGCTTCACAAAGGAGGTATTTCAGCATTCATGAAATTAGTGTTTTCGATGATTTTAGTTTTAGCTTTGTGTGTGGAAGGGAGTTAATGGTTTCGTTTGGGTTCTTTTTCTAACATTTTGAACACGGTCAGCTTATTCATGTAGTATGGAGATTTGTCTCGATGCAAACAGCGCAAAAAAGTTACAATACTTGGACTATTTTATGCACCGAATCAATCTCCTTAGACATTACAACATAACCCCAGTTGTTGTCTTCGATGGTGGGAGTATCCCCTGTAAAGCTGCAACACAATATGAAAGATACAGGTAAGTTACTGTTCCCAGGCTTGACAGCATCTGAAAGTTGAGCAGGACCCTTTTTTCAACAATTTCCATTTCGTCATCACTGCCGTTTCTGATCCAGGAAGAGACAAACAAATCGTGAATTGGCAATGGAGAAGCTCAAAGAAGGCGATGTTAATGCTGCTTCTGAGCTCTTCCAGGTAAGGGAAACTCGTTTCCTATTCTTTCCGTATCAAGTCTATTTGGACTTAATTTCACATTTTCCTAGTTTGAACTTTGTGTAGAGAGCTGTAAATATAACCCCATTCATGGCATATCAATTGATACAGGTACAGACCTTCGATCCCTTTCACTCAATTTTCTGTTTCAAATTTTAGATTTTTTTTACTATACTCCCTTTTATGACTAATTGCTTATAGTCCTGTGGTTAAATTTTAGATTTTGAGGTCAGAGAGCATTGAATTTGTAGTAGCTCCCTATGAGGCTGATGCACAGTTAGCATATTTGTCCGGTCTTGAAACAGAAAAAGATGGCATAGCAGCAGTTATAACAGAGGACAGTGACCTATTAGCATATGGTTGCCAAGCTGTAAGAACTTCCACGAAGTTTTGATTTGTTGAAGGAGGTCCAGTACTCTCCCGACCACTTGCTTGATTTCGCCTCATTATTAAGACTACTGTGTTCTTGTTTTGTTTAACATCCTTTGCTACCAGACAATATTTAAAATGGACCGATATGGCAATGGTGAAGAGATAATTTTAGACAAGGTTTTTGATACTGTAGATCGCAGACCTTCTTTCCAAAACTTCAGTAAGGAATTATTCACAGGTGAGTACTGAGTCTGAGAAGTTCATAATAGACCTTTTGGCTTAAATTTTGTAAATACATGTAGAAGTAAAGACCAAATCAGCACAAACAAAATATGACTGACGAATAAAAAAACACCAATGCCTAGTGATTGACGCCAGCAAAGTTCTTATGCATATCCAAGAATCTCTTGTTCTAGTTGTTGCTTAAGTTGGCCCAGAAACTTATCCAAGGATCAATTGTCATGTAACATATGACACAGCTGTAATCTTGTTGATTACTATTTTGCATTGGAAAATGGTTAAATCTTCGGGTATTTGCAGGAATGTGTGTGTTAGCTGGTTGTGATTTTCTTCCCTCCATACCCGGAATTGGCATTGTGAAGGCTCATTCTTTTGTTTCCAAGTATAGAAATAATGAGCGAGTAAGTATTCCTATTAAAACACATGTTATTCTGTCAGAAGTAGAACTTGTGATGCCATGCTGTTTGTTGTTTATCATAGTTGGATAATGGAAAAGGTTGAAGTGTCGTGGAAGCAAACCCTCGTACAAAGAACAGAGAGTGAACTTGACATGAATGGATTTAAATATACACGAGCTACTGGGTCGTGATGAGAATTACAGCTTAATATCTAATTCGTTGAAAAGTGATGGAGCTAAATAACTGCTTACATATTTCAACAAAATGTAGCGATACGGCTGAAGTATTATGAACTTGTGCTTTCCGACATCAGATAAAGTAAAACACAATGTCACTGACACTGGATTGATCTGAATGAGTACGTAAAATTTCTGTCATGTAGTTCATGTACGGTTACACTGGTGAATTGCATATAGTTGGAGTTTGCTGTGTTTCATTAGTAGAATATTCCATAGCCGTAATGTATGGTTCATTCTGCCAATCATGAAGTTAGTGGGTGCGCTTGCTTACAGGTTTTATCGGTGTTGAAGTTAGAGAAGGGCAGTCAAATGCCTGAAGATTACTGCAACTCATTCAGAGAAGCATTTGCGGTTTTCCAGTATGCCCGAATGTATTTATCTCAATGATTGGTTGCTCAAGTCTTCTTATATCTTTGACTGTAATTTATGACATGCTCATTTGCTATGCAGATATGACACCAATACTAAGTCGCTAAAACACATGAAACCTCTTTCCGAAACACTTCTAGGATCATCAGATAAGGACCTTGATTTCCTTGGCCCGTATCCTGTCTTGTCCGTGAATTTAGTTTCTATTGATTATCTATGAGTATAACATTTTGCATAATTGAGGGCATTTGACCTCACGTCAATATGCTTGAGATGTTTTATTTCTTGTTCTGTGTCCGGTTTTGGTATCACACAAATGTTTCTATCTTGACTGTATACAATTGGACTGGAGGGAAATTCCTTCTTCCATTGCTAGCGCAATTGCTGAAGGAAACTTGAATCCGGCAAACATGGAGGCTTTTGATCGTTTTTCAAGTTCTGGACTTGATTTAAAGCCTCTGATTAAAGATCCCTGTACACCCAAGAAAGTTGTTGCCATTGTTCAAGCAAAACATCCAAGCAGCTGCTTCGTGGGCCCTTTCTCCAACGAAACCAGAGGTGAAGATCGTAAAAGCAAGTGCTTTATTATCTTCGTACACATTTCTTAACTTGAAGATTTGCACCTGGATTTATTTGCAAGTTCCGCATATTTGTTTGAAAGCATAAATACGTATGTTATACAAAAGTACCAAGAAATGTCACTGAATTGTCATATTTGATTTAGACATGGGTTGATTGTGGCAGGAGTGGTAATGAAACAAAATCCAGTCTTAGGCGAAAGTAAGTATATCCACGAGGTCCTAGCACTTCAGAAATTAGTTTCCTCACCAGAAGTTCGTGAAGAAGCCAAAGAGGCTATAGTTTGGAGTGACATTCCAGTGAAGATTTCAAAAAATCCATTCAAGATAGAGGCAAAAGGCATGGCTGAAGAAATTTCGATTTCAGTAGAGGATGAAAATTCTATCATGTCATTGGAGTTTCCTGACAATGGTATTTCCAAGAAGAGGAAGCATCAGGAAATTAACTTAGATCAAGGGGTGACTGAGGTGGAAAAATCCCAGGAAAGTGTGGATAAAAGGACTTCTTCTGGGAAAGGTAGAGGTAAACTAAAGAAACCTAAGATGTCTAATCAGAATACTATTTTTAAGTTCTTCTCCCGTGTGCAAGTGTAACCATTCAAAATTTTGGTGAAACTTATCATTCTGTTGCTTATCAAAGTTGTAATAAGAGTAAAGTTTTCAACAATTGATTTAGTGTTGCGTTGAGAAGACAATAACATCCAATTGTGTAACACTGTAACTGCAATAACGAGACACAGCAACTATACTAAATAATAATATCCTTGCAACTTTTACGGCTTTTATTACTCGACTGACTGGTTATGCCGAACACCTGCTAGCATGACTAAGCTCAATCTTTGTTCCGCTTTAGCAGTTGCTTGTACCAATAGGCAGACATTTTGGGATACCTCTTGAGGTTGGAGAAATCAACATAGACAATACCAAACCGGGAAGTGTAGCCTAGTCTCCATTCGAAGTTATCAAGCAATGACCAAGCAAAGTAGCCAACAACATTTGCTCCATCATCAACTGCCTTCTTCAATTGTGTCAAATAGCCCTTGTAGAAGTTGATCCTAGTGGTGTCGTGCAACGCCTTTGGAAGTGTCACATTACCAGGATCATCCATACCTGAACCAGTTTTTACAGATGGGTTAAAATATACTAAAACCTCAGTAGACAGAAAGGGGTATTCATACCATTTTCTGACAGTATCACTGTGGGGTTCCCGTAACGTTCTTTTATGTACATTAAAGCCTTGTACATTCCCCATGGCACATTGTAAAGCCAATAAGAATTTGCCTGTACATGTTCAATGATTCACAAAGTTATTAAAGAAGACCGTACAAAAAACAAGAATAATAGACCGAATGAATAGGAAAAGAAACTTGCTCTTGGACCAATTGGAATCCCATTCTTTGCATCTGCAAAGTTAACCAAGAACCTAAATTAGCACCCCAAGGAGATTATATGTCGAATATGAACAGAAGAATGAAGTTTGAAAGTTGAAGCTTTTACAAGCAAATCCAGCGTTCCAGTCCTGCTGGTAGCCCAAGTCCTTCGGCTTTGCTAGATGTGGATCGAACATGTAGTATGTCGTGTACTGATTTATGCCCACAAAATCAATTGATCCCTTCACCATCTTAACTTCTTCAGTTGTGAATTTGGGTAGCCTATTTCCAACAATATTTTGTATTGTTTTTGGATACTCGCCATAGACAATGGGATGTAGGAACCTGGACAACGCCAGACATGAAGCTACATAAACTAATAGCTTAAACCTTGGAGTGACAACATTCACTATTATGTTTGAACATATTGAGGTGAAGCAACAATAGTTTCCCTAAGACCCAAATTTGACAGATTAGTACGTCCATATTTTCTTGTGCAAGTCCTTGGCCATTCTTCATCTCGTCAGCATGACTCTAGTCTAAATTAGATTGCAGCAATTATGATATGCAGATTTATCCAAAGTGAGTCCGAACAAGTCTAAGTCACCCTGAAAGACTTGGGAGTTATATTGCTATATGTTTAAAGATTATAAATTATTATGGGCATTGAGGCATAAAAACTCGTACCATCCAACATGGAAGTCCCTTGCTCTTTGAGCTGCGTAGTTGTCAGCTTTAGATCTGGTAAGAGGTTCATACCAAACAAAATCCAAAAGAATTCCAATCCTTCCCTTCTGTTTATCCTGCATTCAGGGTGGTGATTCATGGTTAGCCTAGCAGGTCCTGCTTAATTGAAAGTCTTAACCCAATTCATAACGAAGGTCTACGTGCTAACTTGATATTTTTGGCGGTATCTCTGGACAGCAGCTGCATGAGATAGGATAAGATTATGAGCAACGATGTAAGGCTCGGTTGCTGAATTGCCTGCTGTACAATTTCCAAACGCCTTGGAGCACCTTCCCGGAGCAAAGAACCCGTTATCATACCCAAGAGCAGCTACAACTCTAGGCTCATTGAAGGTCATCCAATTCTTCACTCGATCACCAAAGGTCTTGAAACAAAAATCTGCGTAATCAGCAAAATCTTTCCTGCAAAATGATTGTTACCTTCAATCCAAAATCAGAATAAGAACAGTGATATACCTAAACAAAGAATCCTTGAAATTCATCTGAAAAATGTTAAATTGAGTGACATTGCAATGATCCTTACACTACTTGGCGACTCAACAATCCCATGTACTTCTTCTCAAGTGCCAAGGGAAGATCATAGTGATAAAGATTGGCATATGGAGTTATGCCTGCAAGTTACAGTAAATCTAGTTTTATCACATTGGTGGAGAACAGAATACAATGAAAATGGAAATTCTAGTTCTTATTCTTGATTTCTAACCTCTTTCGAGCAAGTAGTTGATTAACCTGTTGTAGTATGCAACTCCCTTCCAGTTCACTTTTCCTGATCCATCTACACACCAATGGACCATAAGACGGTTGGACAATGCCAGCAACTTCATACAAGCGGTTGATAGATGAAGGATGAAGTATTTACCTGGGAAAATTCTTGACCAAGATATCGAGAACCGATATGCGTCAAAGTTCATCCTTGCCATGATGTCTACATCTTCCTGTAACATTGGACAAGAAAGTGTCGTAGACTGACGGCAATTCGTTTTCTTGTGTTTTCATGTTAGGAGTAACGAGATGATTCAGCCAAAATGACAGCTCTTGCTGAGCAGAAAGTGTAAGATCGTTTACGTTTTTGTTTTTGTTTTGGTTTAAACTTTAAAGTTATGAAGTCCAAAGTGGATAGATTCCATTGTAAAATCGGCACGCACGTCGGGTTTTAGTAGTGAATATGAAAACGTTTGTGCCTTGTCGTACAAAACAAATAACAAACGCACAACCAAGATGAGGAAAGGACATACCTTGTAACGGTGATACTGGTCCACCGACACCTCCCCCGTGGCATTATTGGCAACAATTCCTGTTCCCATGTCACCATTCAATTACTCATTCTCAAGTCTCACACACATTTTATATTTACTCCCCATTACTCGTAACATACCAACATAAAGACTGGTTATTTTGCACTTTAATTTTAGAACATAAGGTTACTAAACCCACTACACAGTTACTGCTACCAGTGGACAATGTTGGTTATTACAGTTTAAGGTAAGTGCGGTTACCAGGAATTTTGACGAACTCATCCCAAATGCTTGGCCCACGACCGTCCTTGTCGGCCATGCCTTCAACTTGGTAAGCAGATGTTGCCGTTCCGAACACGAAGCCCTTGGGAAACTTGGCTCTGCTAAGCCCTCCGGTGTCCAAACTTATGCTCTCCGAAGAGCTTCCTCCTTCGATGGCCACATCTGCTGCATATGCAGAACGGTAGTTAATTCGTAGCAGGAATGTCAATACCACTAGTAACAGTGATAATGGCAACTGGGAATTTCCTCTCATCTTCAAGAGAGAGAGAAGGAATAGTGTTGTTGAAGCTTTCAGATTGAGCGAGGCACGGACAGTGCTTACTTGTACATATATAGAGAAGGATAGGAAGACGAGAGACAGGCAGAGAAAGAAAGGGTAAGGGACATTGACGATTTCATCCTTATTTTAAATAAAATTAGATAAAACTGCATCTGAGACACGTTCGGTGGATTAATTAAAATGACGTTCAAGGATAAACGAGCAGAACAGAATATCTTTTAGGATCCGATCCCTAAATATTTGAAATAATGTACTTCTTTAAACCGTAAGGTAAATATTTCTAAATGTTGTTGTAATAAGAATACTTAATGATTATGAATAAATTTCAATTTACGTAATTAATATTATCATTAGAATTAACCATATTTCTTTTTTTAAAAGTTTTCTGCAAGTAGTTTCTTTATTTTCTGTTTGATGCAAGAGAGAAATTTTCATTTTTAATCCAAACTTGTTTTTATTTCAGAAAAAAAAAACCATATTTTCTAGTCTCTTAATTTAATATTTTTATTTTAATCCTTTAATTATTAAGAATTTATTGAATATACTAACAGAATCCTAATTATTATGAGAAAGCAGACTGTATTTGCTCTTCAACTAAAAAGTAGTGTTGCATTTAAGTTATGCTTAATTCAATCGATATATAAAATAAGATACAATCTGCTTCCTCGCATAAAATAAAGCAAATGTAACGTACTACTACTAACCTCTCCTCTAGCATAATGTGCTTGTAGAGGACAAACTGTCCAAATTTGTCCCGCGCAAGCACGTGACTTGTCGTATTTGCCCGTGCCTGCGTCGGCGAACAGCTGCTCTGCTATTGGAGATGGCCTGAAATTCAGGGTTTGTGGGGTTGAGAGATTCCTTGCGGAATATGTTACTAGGGTCCGGTGTGTAATGATTTTGGTTATTGCTTCTTAATAATGATAAATTTGGGGACTACTTTTGTCATTATGAACATAATGAACAAATTATATTTACTAATTCCAAGTAATTAAACGAAAAATATATATTCAAATCCTATGATGCAAATGTCAAATCAAATGTGTTTGTAATCAATTAAAGTTACTAAACGTCCATAGTTTTGATTCCTTTTCTTTCTTCTTTCTTCGTTCACACAACAGATAAAGCGCAGGAATGTTTGAGCAAAAGATTTGCTCCCCAGTTGAGCCAATTGCTTTCAACAAATTATTTTAATTAATCTTTTTTACTTACGTCAATTTTTCAAATTTTATTTCATAATAATCAAATATCCTTTTTCTTCTTTTTAAAAAAATCCTTTTTCTTTTTTAAAAAGATTTTTTAAGACTAATCCGATGTATTTTAGTACTCAAATCAATAAACTAATGGATAAATTAAGTTACATACCAACCGAAATTAAAAATAAAAAAAATGTGTAGGAAATTCTCATACAATTTTTACATATTTACAGATTAATGATATATATATATATATATAGTCATGGTATTACTCATACAACGTGAATTATGTGGCTCCAAGGAAGGAGTCCCCAATTTGAAAGTAGAATGAAGGCGGCCACGTAAACAATCACCGAAAAATGTTTGAAAGTTGTGTCCATCTATAATGTTCTCTTGGAAATGGTGCTTCAGACGATGATTTTGTTGAGATATTCAAATGAGATTTGATGCCTCGCAAAATAAATTACTTACGAAACTTATCTAGTTTATTGTCAAAAACTCAAAAATAAGTCTTTAAATTTTTTTCAATTTTTAATAACAGCATAAATTTTATAAAGTAGTAATAAAATATTTAAATTTTTTAATTATAACTCAAACTTAAAAAAGTGACAACAAATATTCAAATTTTCAATTTTCTTCAATTCTAACATGATATTATTTGTTATTCTTTCGATGCCTTTAGCCCTTTATTTTCTATTTGTTATACGCTCAAAACTACTTTGACATTACAGCGTATTGCACTAGTAAATTTTTTATTTTTAATTCGTTCTCTTTATGTCCTTAATGTGAGAATGTCGGGGTTACGCAATATGAAAATCGAAGAATGAGAGCGCCGAGAGAACAACTAAAAATGAAGGAAAAAACTAAAATCAAAATATAAGATCGTCGAGGTTGCATAATTTAATTTAAGTCATTTTTAAATAACAATATCGTTTTTTTTAATGATGTGATTAAATGACGTCGTTCTATTAATTTTTATTTGTTGTGTTAATTTTGACTTACATGTATTAATAATTCAAGTTTTTGAAATACGTGACAAGTCATGCTATCAAACTTAATGAAAATACTAATGTTAGGAACTTAGGATAGAAATAAAAAAAAATTGATAAAATAAAAATTTGAACATTTTATTTTTACTTTTTGAAGTTCGGCCTAGAATTTAAAAAAATAAAAGTTTGGGTATTTTATTGCTACTTTTTTAAGTTTTGGTGAGAATTAAAAAATTTAAAAGTTTGAATATTTTATTGTTACTTTTTAAAGTTCGGATTATAATTGAAAATTTGATAAAAGTTTGAACTTTTGTTTAACCAAAACTTATTTATATGATTTTTCAAAAGTTGAGATCAATTAAAATTCTATAACAAGATTAATAAATAAAACGTGAATTTTATGGACATTAAAATGTTAAAATTTTATTTTAATCTTTATAAGAAATTTTAAATGTGAAGATTAACTTTATCCTTTATAGTTCTATTTTAGCATTAAACATTGTGGCCATCACATGCATTATGTTTTTACATATTAATTAAAGTTTTAAATTGTGAATAATCTTATTTATAATTGTAATATTTTAATTGAGAATGTGCCTGTATTATTTGCAATAGTTGTAATTATCCACTTGCAATTCATAATTTAAAAATAAAATATCATTTTGAGCTTAAATAACAAAATGATTTGTACCCATAACCACTCACCAGTAATAAAATGGAGAAAATAACAAGAACAATTTAAAGAAAATAAGAACAATAAAAGGCAGTGTTGAGATAAATAATCATACTTGATTCCTTTAAACAAGAAAAGTGATAAAATATCAAATAATTAAAATACAATCATAAAGTTAACTCAAAATTCTTAATGCGAATTTCAAATGCAAACTTTCAAAAATGTTGGTTCCAATATCTGTTAACTTTGACATCACTGAGGATTGGAATTTGGTGTAGATGACTTACTCTTACACAAATTTGGATAGAAATTAGTTGAGAAATGAATCTAAAGTATTTGATCTAACAAATTTAGAAGATGGCTCTAATTTAGGTATTTATCTCGATAGAGTTTAAAAACTCTTTAGGTCTTATTTGGTTATTAATAATAAAGAGGTGGGAATGAGAATGCAACCTTTATTTCTTAAATTTTGCTTGTTTGGTTATTGATAATAAATAAGATAAGGAATTACTAAAATAACTTTTAAACAATCTCATACTTCAACTCCTAAGAGGGTGTGGATATAAGTTAGAATAAACAAATCAGAAATAAGAGATAAAAGATATTATTAGAATATTATTAAGTTATTATCAAAATATTATCCTTAGAAGAATATCATCGTCAAAATCACATATTACAATCTTTCATATTAATTTCTTCAATAATTATTTTATTTTGTTTCATTGATACTTTTATTCTTATCATAAAAACCATTCATAATTATTTCAAAATTAACAATTTTGTAAATCAATGAAATTTATTTGATTAATTATTTATAAAATATAAAATATATTAATTAAATAAAATATATAATAACTAAATATGAGCAAAAGTTTCTCATTATCATTTTTAATATTTAATACTAAATATTAACATAACCATTTACTTTGTTTAATTTTATACAAAACTTGAATAATTAGTGATTTTATTCGATTCTCACTTTTTATTTTCATTCTTTTTTTTAAAATTCTGATTCCTTCGTTATTAATTATCAAACGAGAATTAGATTTTTAGTACGGAGCTTTACAGCTCTCTTAAAGCTCTCTGAGCCAACTTATTTGTGAGAAAATGTAGGAACTCCACATTCAAAAAGATACTTGTTAATTATTTTCACACGGATGCATTATTAATGAGAATATTGTTATTAATTATCAAGATTTATCCATAGTTTCCAACTCATAATTGTTTTTTTTTTAAAAATGGGTTGTTAGATGACACTTTTCATTTCATTGGTCAGATAATCTTTGGCATATAGCTTAATGATATTAGCTTATATATATCTTTATTATATTCTAAGTATTTCTATATATAATATATATCTATATATAATAATTATCTTATCCATTTTAGTTTTTATATATTTTTATTATATTTTAACTATTTCTATATATAATAATTATCTATATATAATAATTATCTGCTTTATATCTTATCTACTTTAGTTTATATATATCTTTATTATATTCTAATTATTTTTATATATAATAATTATCTATACCTAATAATTATCTCAATATAATAATTTATTGTAAAATAATAAAAATAATT
>JANZLD010000006.1:53018997-53030898 GCA_026413575.1 Erythroxylum carthagenense
TTATTATTAATACTTTATTAATAAATATTATATAAAATATTAAAATAAATTTAAATAAAATAATTTATTTGTAATTAAATACAATATTTTATTTTTAAGTTTTATTTAATTTATTATTATTATTAGCAATAAAATATTTATTATTATTTTAAAAACTTTGAAAAAAAGGGGAGAAGAAGAGGTAGAAGGAAGGGAGAGAGATTTTGAAAATTTTGTAAAAAAATTCCTCAAAATTTTAAAATTCCTGATATATCGATTAGTATTTTGCATAACGGTTAATACTGATCGATATTTAAATTTAATACCGAAATTTAAATTATCGTATCAGTTTTGAGCTGGTATAGTACGGATCTCGTAATAGTAGATGAGATACATTGGAGGTTGGGCGATTAGTTCATCGCGGGTCTTGATTCATTAAAAGTTTTAGGGATTTAGATACCCATTAAAATATTATAAATATTCTACCGAATTTGTGTATCTAATTTTGCAACAGTACCGATCTGGATATTTTTTAAAATTATAAAATTACAAAATAAGATATTATGTTACTTTAATCATATCTCAAAAAATTGCAATAATATAAATTTGATATCATTTCTATTAATATTATTTTCAATACATCTTGTAAATTAAAATAAATTTAACTTCAAATAGTATCTTTACATATTTTAAAAGTTAATAAAATATTTTTCATAATATAAAATTATGAAAAGATTAAATATATTAATATTTAATTACGTAATGTAAGCATAATGACAAATTTGTTTTTCGTTTATAAGTTAATGCCAAATGAATGATATTTTCAATAAAAATACACGTGTAGTCGCCGGAAGTCTATATAATATCAGAAAGCGCCTTCTCTCTCCAATAATACACGATTGCTTCTGTCACGGGCACATGACACTAAACCAAAAAACGTGGCATCGAGTATCACTGTTATTGGCTCCAGGTAAGGTCCCAAAGCAGAGTTATCAAAACCAAAATTTATACTTTTGTTGTATGTGGGGAAAGAGGGAGACCAAAACGAAGAGTTTCTAGGGTTATCAAGATGAGATATGAAAGTGTGGGGACAGGTTGAGGTCCCCAATCAGATCATTATGATGCCCAGTCCCACCTTACGCAACAGCAAGTTGTGAGGACAAATTTACACCATGTCCACGTTTATTGACTTCTTGAAAGAATGAGTTAATTGTAAACTGGAGAAAGGAAAAGTAAAAGGAATCAAAAGTCACAAAACGACACTGACTCACCTAATAAAGAGAGGCTGGACCTAAAAGGACGTGGAAAACACTGTAAGGCTATGTTCTAAAATTTGGACCGATCATTGAAACGGTGGTCTTACTGATTACTGGTTTGATCGATTCGACCGGTTTAACTACCGGTTGAACCGATGTGACGTAATAATTATACAATAATTATATTTAACTATATATAATATTAAAAAAATTTAAAAACAAAAAAATAAAAAAATAATTGTTAGAGCGGTCGGACCGGTCCGATCTGATCGGTCCGACCAATCAATTGACCAGTTTTGATCGGTTCAGACTGGGTCAATTTATAACCGGATTTGAAGGATCAACCGAACCGGACCACCGACCGATCACCGATCAGACCAGTCGGACCGGTCGATCCGGTCCGAGTTTTAAAACATAGCTGTAAGGTAAAGCATGTAGAATCCATTACAATCATTAGTGCTTATATCCACCTCTTAATTGTATTATAAAACAGTTTGGTCGCCTGTATTTAAATTACATCATACAAATCACCCAAAACTTGTTTGATCCTTTATGGTATATGCCTAAAACTTCAGTAAACTCAATGCTGTATAAAATAAACTTTTGACGATTTAATTTGCTTCATTAAACTTAATTTTTGATGTCACAATGAAATATCTCATAACTAAATAAAATTTACTTCCTAATCTGTTACTTAGTTTATAAATATAAGATTGAAAAAAAGTACCAAAGAACACTCGAGATGAATTCATTAATGCCAACACCATACAATTTTTTAGTTAATGTTTACTTCAAATATTTAAAATTTAGTAAACCTATGTAAACTCAAACTATATTGATTAATTGAATTTAAGCAGAACTAAGATCCCAATTCAAATGCAGTTGGGTTAAAATTTCTTATCAAGACCATTTTGGTTTGGGTGTAGCATTTAATAAATAGTATGAGTAGTGTTTGTAGGTAAGAATGTAAAAGTCATATTGTATTGTCTTCTGCGATATGAAAACATAGTAATTAAAGTGATAAATCTGCTATTATTTATTTCCAAAAAATTAAAACAAGTATTAGTGTACCAGGTATAAGTTCAGATGCGAGGTCTAAAGCGATAAAAGGGATGAAGCAATTGTGTATGGAGAATTTGGTGCTTCTTACAACTCCCTTAAATTCTCAACTCCCTTAAATTCAGTAACGAAGTAACGAGAGAATTTGGTGTTCTCCAGACGAAGTAACGAGAGAATTTGGTGTTCTCCAGACGAAGTAACGAGAGAAAGTTTGAACTTCTCAACTCCCTTAAATTCAGTAACGAATTTCTCTTTTTGTCCCGGGGACTTCCCTTTTGTTTGTGTATACATCCTGAGGCTAAAATATCTTTAACATTTATATTTTATATAACATGAATTTTAATATTTACAAAATAAATGATATATTTTTTCAAATTTTTATCTTAAAAGTAAATAAATTTTATTTATCACATCACTGCAATATTATATAATAATAATAGGCCTTATTATTATGTGTTCATGTGAACATATTGAGTATTTTATAAAAGTTAATTAATTACTTGTGAACTTACTTAAATATTATTAAATTTAATTAAACCATTTAATAGACTAACAAAGAAGCGTCATCATTTTTTTATTGAATGGGTTTTTCCCTTAAACTAATTGCTGCTTACTCTATCCCTTTCAATTTATTCAGTCACAGAATTTACAACCAGAATCTATCTCATTGCTTCCGCATTTTTCACAACTTTACCGCGTATGGTCATCTATTCCTCATGCTTTAGTCTCGCTCGTTGCTTCTGTACCTCTTAACTTGTTAATCCTAGAGCTCATCAACTATGAACTTGTTTATGAGCCAAATAGAAGGTGGTTCTTTGGTGCTTTAGTATTCTTTTGAATGCTTTCTTTTTTTTTTTTCCAATTTTTTGCGTTTTCTTGTTGATAATAAGTTTCAGAACTTGCCAAACCCCTCTAAAAGAAAGATAATGGAAACATAATACAAATGACAGTGGTTTAGGACTCCAGATTCTCTATCCAATTTTATGGGGTCTTATTCTGTCCTATAAATCTCAGTCATTAATTTATGTGAATCCTGCATAAATGAACTTTAGACCCGCATAAATGAATAGCTGAGATTCATGGGACATAATAAGACACCATAATATTGGATAGAAGATTTTGTCTCGTTGTTTAGATCCTATAGCTTTAAATAATATGATCACACAAATGAAGAGGAAAAGAGCTTTAGATAGAGGAGATAGAAGCATATATGACTCTAAAACGATTCATAGGAGATGACAAATGAATAGTACAGTTTTTGTTGTTGTTGTTAACGGGAGACAAAAAAACAAACTCTCTAAAAGATAAACCAAATAACAACAATCACACGCTCTTCAAACTTAATCAGCAAATATTAGTATGAGAATAAAAATTTAATAAAGAAGCACATATCAATATTTATGTGAAAACCCTCTAATGTAGAGGAAAAAAACTATAGGTCAAATCGACAAGAAAATTCAGTAAAATCAAATAAGGATTTACAAAGTTTAATATCTTACCTACTCTAAGAAAAATGTTGTTTAGCGATGGAAAATGTTTAGATTATGTCAATAATATAAATTACCAACGGAATCAACCAACGGGCAAATGCATCATTAAAACGGCTGTAGGTAAATTTACCGATGGACATATTGTGTAACCGTCGGTAAATATTTTCGAAAGATGGCTATTACTGTCGATAAATTTACTAACGGATAGTTGTGACTGTCGGTAAAATTACCTATGGACTTTTCCTTTCCGTCGGAATATTTGCCAACGGTATTGGTTATTCTATTGGTAATATTTCCAACGGTTAAGATTGACCGTCAATGAGTATATCGACAGTTCAGAAAATCCTGACAATAAAGTTGGCAACAATTGTCAATATTACTGACGAAACAAAGAGTGACCGTGGGTAAATATCATACATTTTACTGACGATTTATGTTGTTTTGTCGGTAAATATAATAGATTTTATCGAGGTACATTTATTTTCCATCGGTAAAAAATTAAAATTCTTTTAAAAATCTCGATATTAAATTTTATTTCATGATCTTATGATTAATGCATAATTTCAACAGTTATGAATTATCTGTGAATAATATTTTGATTTGTTTATATATTTAATTTGATTAAACAGAAAGTTGATTGATAATATAAAGTTAAAATTATCATAATTGATAAAAAAACATCATAGTGTACATAATAAGTCTTTGTAATTCAAAGCAAATGACTACAACAATCATATTGTTCTAGTGACTGCGGATGCTCTGAGGTGCTATTTCTCTCCTTTAACTCATCCATCTCATGTCTAAGCTGAGCTATATGCTCCATCAATATTTGCACTGTGATTCAAAGCTCATTGACTTCATTGGTTGCCAATCGTCTACTGGATGTTGCTGTGCTGGCCGTGGAGAATTGCGAATAACATGTGTTCACAAATGAGCCTAACTCGAAGATCCTTCCATGATGGTCCCTACTATCCACTACATCAAGAAATGTCCGACTCTTATCAACAGCTTGTTCGTGTTAAGACTGTCGTTGAATATTTTCTTTATTTGGAGTGATAACTATTAAGAATTAATATTAAAGCATAAATTTCACATACATTAAGTTCTCTACATCAGGTATTGATGAATGTCACACCGTCATGCTTCTTAGTGTGAGTGTGTAAAAAGAGTCGACAGGCTGTAGGCTTAATGCCTATAGACTTTTCCTACATAAGAATAAAATGTTATTCTTACAACAAAGTAAAACAATTAGAATATAAGTGTAAAGTTTAGATACTTACAAGTCTCTCTGCATGCTCATGGTAGGTAATAGATCCTCCTGTATATATGGGAAGACTCTCTCCCCCTCATCCTCCACGTTTGTTGGTAGAGTTACACTCTGAAATGGACATTGCCTCAGGTGATATTCAATACTGCTACCAACGACTCCATATTTGCTCATAAATATAAGGCGGTCATACACCAACCTTATATATCACACCAATAAAGTCAAGATAACGTATACGTACTTGTCTCTCCCATACTTTATGTATGACCTCGTCAAATTTAGAATTCCAAAAAAATTATTTCTGAATTAAAAAGAAAAAACCGATAAATACTTATAATGTAATAATATTTATGTAATTAATGTATACAAATCAATTAAAAAAGAAAATATTTTTTTATTGTACCTGAAACTCCTTAAAGTAAAATTCCTTTGTGGCCTGAGAGATGTTGTTATATACATAACCCTCAAGATCAATCTTCTCCTTAAATTTAGATGTCATGTTTCTAGAGCATGGTCCAGATGGAATCAACCTAATATAAAAACAAATAGTTTTATACCATTTGAAAAAATTTATACCTATAACTTAATTATAAACATATAGTGCTTCATGTATTTTCACTTATAGATTATTGACAATTGTGATTTAAGTTCTTCTATCAGGTCCCTCAGTTCCAGGTTGATAGTTGTCTCCTTTATCCGCATCATTTACCCCTGCTATCTCTGTCGCTATAGGGGTAGTGAATGATGTAGGAGTGGCGGATAGTGTAGCATTAAGAACATCAGGTGATGCATCAGCTGCAACTGTAGTAGCTAGAGGGGGAGGTGATTCAGTTGCAGTTGCAGAGTGTGATAGTTCATCTTGACAGTAAGTACCTCCAAATCGTTGTCTGAATCTGGGTGACATTATATTACATTGTCACTTTCATGGCATATTTCAACCTCACGGGAGCTGCATCACGTGAAAACCAAGTTTGGGTCTTAACTTTATAACTCGTGGAGTTCAATATCAACCTTTATGGCATCTCTATGCTCTAAAGGTAAAACTATGTTATGCCTAAAGAGCTTGTCAGTTATTCCCTTAACAACATATGCTAACTCTTTAAAAAGATTTTTCTTATTGTTGCTTAACATTTATAGATTTTCAATTATACCGATGATGAGATAACCCATGTATTGGATAGGTTTGTTAAAATGTGATTTTAAGTGTGAAGGGGAGCTTAGGGAGAAACTAAACTAGATCTTACTAAAATTATATACAATTAGGGACATTATATTTCAACCTAAAATCTTAAGAAAATGGTTATAAACTATATCTTTGTATAAAACTCACTTCATCCTTATTTTATTTTCTAACATGAGATAATTCTACTTGTGAATTTCTAATATTTCTCCTCCAGAAGTGATTCTAATCATATCAAGCTATAACTCCCTCTCTACCTACTAACGACAAACCATTTGAGTCACTTTATGAATCACCATCCATCAAATCAAAATCTATGAATCTCTATTCCTCAAACTTTGCCAACCTAACTCTAATAGCAATTAGGATTTTATGGGGACTTAAAGAGAAATTATACCAAGTTTAAGTGAATTTATATAATTAGAAATATAATATATCAACCTAAAACCTCAAAAAATTGCACAGAAATCTTATCTTTATAAAGAACTAACTTTGTCCTATTGTCCCTTTCCAATATAACATGACTTCATGTATTAATTTCCAATGATGTTGGTTTGAGAAAGTTGAGAGGACTCAAAGTAATGTATTTCCAAAGTGATGCTATGAGTATAATATTATTAAGACAAATGAATTAAATGGGTTTTGATATAAATAGTTACATAATTTTAGAAAGATTCATATCTTAATCATTGGTGTTTTACTTATTTGGCATTGAAGGACCCTAAAAGGGTCATGAGATTTTGAGATGGTGGCCAAAAAAAAGAGGCATAAACAATAATTATCCTAGTTGAAAACAAAATAAGAAAATGGTGGTTGGAAAATGCGAGTATCATTTTCATTTCCATAAAATGTCTTTGCAGATACTATTCTCGTGCGTTTAAAAGTCATACATTTGATAGCACAACCTCAATGGCAAATGAGTATATAAATAGTATAGCTTTTATAGATGTTGACTTTGTACTATAATAGAAACATTAACTATAAAACAAATAATAATAATTGTAACTAGTTTCAAGTTATTTGTTAATAGCAAGCACAAATAACGTAGGCATAACCAAGTTGTTTTCTTTTAAAGAATAAATTCTGTTAAAAGAAACCACCATAAGTAGGAACAAACCAAATTCAATATGTAAGGGTTGGACAATCAAAAAAACTTAGACTTGTAGTCTAAATTTTGCGTCTAATGCATACTAATAGCAAAGGGGTATAAAAGCAAGAATATATTCTACTTGAGTGAATTACTAATATGTTGTCAATTAGGAGGAATAAAACAATACATGAACAAAGAATATATCAATTTAGATTCCATCTTCTTGCTACGTTACTACTTATACTTGTATTAAGACCTACGAGCACTAAGGATTCTCTTATCCATATAAATGTTGTCTTAAAAAAAAGGTAAGCCCAATTGTACATTTCTAAATATTACATTTTTCCTTTCCTTTTAGATTACATATGATGTAACTTAGCCCAAGTTTGAAAGTAAATTGGTCCCCTGAGTGCCTGAGTGTCTTGTAGAATATAAAGTGAGGATTACTAAACTACTAAAGGATAATATATTATTTGTACAAAGCCTATCTCTTATAGTTAACTACAACATAAAGACGCTTTAGGTAAATTATTTAAGAACCATTCAAGCTTACGCTAAGGTACCTCATGTCTTCTCACTTCAAAGACGCTAACACTAGATTTATTTATAAAAGAACTAGAGATATATCTTGAAAAGTTATTTTGACTTTTTAATAGGGTTAGGAAGCTATCTAGGGAGATTGTTTATTATATTTGAGCAATCCCAAGTATGGTTAACATACCATGTAACCTGCTACTTTGAATTGCATGTTTGAGTTGCTAAGGTTGTTTTCCATTAAGTTTCTTGCATTAGGGAACTTGCGAAGTGACCTTAAGGTTTTCTAATTATCTAACTAAATCTAAATGCTTTTATTATTCTCTACTAGACTAATTATATTAGGAATGATGATGCCACTATTTTTTGCTTGTAATTATTGTAGCATCTTTTTGTTTGACTTCTTAAACCCTATTGATTTTGCTAACAAATCATGCCTAAGATTTTTATACCTACCCCTTTATAGCATTCCAAGTTTGTGCTTATCATTTTCTTGTAAAAAAAAAGAAGTGTAATACTATTAACATCAATATGTTAATTACTAAACTTTTACACTTCAAAAGATTCCAATCATTACACTCTTTTTCTCTATTCATACTTTGTTCCTGGTTTCTCAGTTCTCTAGTTTCTCAGTTCGTAGCATACATGGAACTTAGTTCCGCTATTTCTTGTGGGGCTACTCAAATAAATTTGCATACTATATTAGCAATGGTTTAATTGCATAAGAGAGGTCTCTAACAGTCTTGGTATGGATGGCAAAAAAAGAAGAGATCAATGACTCCAGATTCTCATGTGGATCTTTATGTTCAGTAAGTACATCTAAAAATTAGGGATTTAATATGACATTTTGTAAACTAGTATTAATGCATACAAGAGGACTATATGAGTAACTCTACAAGAAAGATAACTTTGAAGATATCTAAGATTATATACTACAATTTACTACATTCAGTTACGACTTTTACAAAACGTACACAAATTTTCTAAGTTAATGAAAATACAAAAATACCTCTACTGAAGGACATGACGACAATGGCCAGAGAAGACAACGCCGATGAACAGAAGGCGCAGCATGAAGACAAAGCTGACGACAGAGAAACCAGATAGAAGAACGCTGGAGACGTAACAAGAAGAAGAAAGAAGGGGCAAGACGTTAGGATAAAGCTGACGACAGAGAAACCAGATAGAAGAACGCTGGAGACGTAACAAGAAGAAGAAAGAAGGGGGAAGACGTTAGGTGTGTTTAAAGTTAAAGAAAATGACGTCATTTGGTGTTAAACTAAACGAAGACTTTTTCTTTAACTTTAAAACACTAAAGTCAAAGTAGACGATGATGTTTAATTTGAAAATTTACTAACAGAATTTATCGACTAAACATTTCCATTGGTAAACTATTTTTTTTATTCCGCTAATAATTCCTGCCTTCTTTACCCACGGTCATTTGATACTGTCATTAAATTCTGTTGCAAATTTTTCTAGGATGATTTCCCTACACATTTAACAATGAATATTAGTACCTCTGCTAAACAAAATTTTTCCTGACAATGTTATCGACTGAAATATAATTTTTTTGGTAATTTGTAACGGTTTCTTTTTCGTTGGTAATTTTTCGTCGCTATTTCTCACTTTTCTTGTAGTGACTCAATAACTACAAGTTGTCTCACAAAGTTTCAGGATTGAAGTCAAAGTTGATATGTGAATTATTAAGCTTTCAGTCTAATCCTAAAAATAATAAAAAGGGATGATAATACTATACTACTTGCTCTCTTTGTGTTTTTTTCTCAATTTTTGGTTTTTAGGCTGCTCTCTCATATAAAACCCATGTATATTCTCTTTTATATCACTAAATAGGTTTTTCTACACCATACATGGTCATATATATGACCATGTAAGTGATCGTGTTTTTGTAAAATTACCTCACTCATAGACGTACACAATCATAGAAAGCTGCACAATTGTGTAAGTCATAAACATGGGCTTCTACACAACCGTTTAACCATTTATGCCTTTGCTTTTCTTGTCCTTCTTAACATGGTTTCAAAGACTGATCCAGTTGATACACACAATTGTGTAATTAGAGAACACAGGTGTGTGGCACTTTACAAAGGCATATCTGTTTATAAATGGTTTGATTCACCCGTCATTCATCATATCTTCACTTGTTCGTCATCTCCATGAACTGTAAAAATGTTAACAAAGGCCAAAAGTCTTAAAAATAGGAATGGGCATAAATAACAATCTCCTCCTCCAGCCAATTATGGGGAATATATATTAAGCATCAACAACTACTTGAGATACATCCTAACAAGATTACTATCTGGTTCATGCTTGTCTCAGAGAACTGCATTAGTCAACATATCTGCACCATTCATATTCGTATAAACCTTCTTCAACATTAGTTATTCTCTTCAATCATAGAGTTCAAATCTCTGACATCTATGTGGTTTATACGGGAATAATACATAGTATTTTTGCTCAAGTTAGTAGCACTTTAACTATTACAAAATACTATATAGTCTCCTTGCTTCACATCCAACTTTGGAAGGAACCTTTTCAGCCAAAGCATTTCCTTACAAGCTTCCACTGTAGCTATATACTACGCTTCAGTCATAGAAAGAGCTACATATTTTTGTAGCTTAGATTTCTATGAAATGACTCCTCTTATAAACTTAAATAGAAAACCTAAAGTGAATTTTCTTCCATCAAGATCTCCAACCATATTTTCATCCGTATAACCTTCTAAAGTTGGTTCAGCATCACCAAAACATAAACTACACTTTGAAGTACCTCTAAAGTATATCAAAATCAATTTCACTACTTCCTAGTGAACCTTCCTTGGATTTGATAGGAATCTGCTCACTAACCCAATTGCTTGTGCAATATCTGGCCTTGTACTCATCATTGCATACATCAAAGATCCTACTGCTAATGAGTATGAAATAAAAGTCATACCATCTTTTCCCTTTTTAATTGAAGGACATGCACATTTATTTAGCTTGAAGCGAGGCATCAGTGGCATGATAATTGACTTGACACGCTTTAAATTTAACCTTCCTAACATATGTTTAATATTCATTTTTTGTTATAACCATAATTTCCTACTCTTCCTATCTTGAGTTATCTTTATGCCTAAAATCTACTTTGCAGGTCTCAAATTTTTCATATCGAAAGATTTAAACAACTACTCCTTTAACTTTTGGATTCTACCAACATCTTGGCCCACAATTAGCATATCATTAACATATAAAAGAAGAATGATAATGTCCTCATCTGTAAACTTCTTGAATGCAAAAAAGTATCGACATTAGTTTGCTTATAATCATGATCTATCATGAAAGAATTAAACTTTTGATATCATTACCTTAGAGCATACTTTATCCAATATATGCTTTTTTTTAACTTACATACTAGATTCTTTTGCCTTTAGCTTTGAAACGTTATGACTGGTCCATGTATATCTCCTCTTCTAAATCTCCATGCAAGAAAGTAGTTTTAACATCCAATTGCTTAATTTCAAGATCCAAGCAACCAGTTAATCAAATGTTGTTTGAATTGAGTTCATCTTAACTGTTGATGAAACTATTTTATCAAAATCAATGCCCTTCTTTTGACTGAACCTTTTTTACCGTTAGCCTTGTCTTATACTTCACCAGCTTGTAACCATTTTTCTTTACCTTGAAAATACATTTGTTCTTCAGGGCCTTTCAAAATCAATGCCCTTCTTTTGACTGAACCATTTTCACCATTAGCCTTGTCCTATATTTCACTAGCTTGTCACCATATTTCTTTATCTTGGACACGCATGTTAGAATAGTGCCCTGAAGGCAATCGGCTTTAGTGCGTTTTGTACAAAGTTGTGTACAAACTTTATGAATAAATAAAGAAAGGCAAATTTCATTACTTTGCTGTTCATTATTTATGAACTGATATTGATCAATAAACAAATTAATGAAGTCCATGATACATGATATAGCATGAAGAAAATTATGATGTGATCATACTACTGAGATTCCTATCATGTGCAATTATGTCAGTATCTAAATTAT
>JANZLD010000006.1:53100760-53113779 GCA_026413575.1 Erythroxylum carthagenense
CCCAAACCATTTTGATGTGTTATGTGCTTATGACATGTGAACAAGTTGATGCATACATGTTTTGTGATTTGCAAATGCGACTAAATGATGAGAATTTGAGAAACAAGTGTTTTAAGGATTTTTCAACAAGGATTTTCTATGACAATAAACTTTTGAACGGTTTTGCTTATTTTTCTGTTATAAGCTATTACCCACGAGCTTTCGAGCTCACCCCTCCTTTTTATCCCCATCTCCAGGTAACGAGCAGGAGATCGGATGAAAGAAAGTCCAAGAAACCGTTTATCTCTATATTTAATGTGTTTTAAGGTAGATTGCTGTAAAAATAAGATTTGAGACTTTTGATGAGAAATTATCTAGGTTTTGTATCTTGTGCATTTTGGATTTGATATTTATGTTGTATATGGCTTGGAAATGTCATTAACATGTTGTAAGTATGTATTTCATGATGTAAATGAATTATGGAATGGTGTATGGATATGAAATAAGAATTTTTTTAATGATGAGATAAGAATGAATGTTAAGAAGATTATTATGAATTGAGGTTAGCATGAGGATGAATTTCCAAAGGGGAAATTAAGATTGCTTGTATGAGATTGAGTAAAATGAAAATGATGAAAAAGAAAAAAGAATTATACCAATTTGGATTGGTTTAGATCAAGTGTCTTTATGGTTTCCAACACAACGTTTCATCAAAGTACACGTTTTCGGATGTCGGAAACTTGTTTCAGTTTTGATTGAACCGTTTGGTTTTCTTTGATTCTGAGCCTTCGATTTGCTTTCGATTTCCTTCGCTTTTGATCCGATTTGATTTCATGGTTTCCATCTTTGATTTGTTCCCGCCCCTTTGTTTAAGTATAAGTCTGCTCACATTTGGTACATGTTTTCGATTTATGTTTCCATGGTTGGGCTCCGGTTTCAAAAATCAGGTCCTAACATCTGTGGTATCAAAGCAAGAAGAGATTTCAAGGAACCACGCTTTAGATGTTTGATGATGGTTTGCTTCAAGGTTGGGTTCCGGAAACGGGATCCAACATGTACCCTAGGTAATGATAAGTTCGTTCGCCATTTTTACACTTATGCCCGATTCCACGATTGATTGGACATTAACTTCTGTGATATTAAAGAGCCACAAGCCTTCACTGTTGCTAATATCTACCACCACTACGGTCTTCCTCCATGTCGCCGCTACCATTACGATCAACTCATCCATAGCTACCCTATGGTCGATGTTACCCGCACCCTTTGTCAAGAGGGCATTGACTGGCATCGACCACGTCATGCCGAATTCTACCTTAAACTCTCTAAGTTGCAACTAGAGACTTGACCTTGGCTGCACTTGGTTTATAAGAACATCATTTCCACCACCCATCTAGCTAACATTACCAAGCACCAAGCCCTCTACATTTACCTCATGATGACTGGCCGTTCGGTCAACATAACTGATACTATTGCCTCCGCCCTCTATGACTCTATCAATACACCCAAACTTACTAATGCCATAGCCTTCCCTCACCTTTTATCTGACATTTTCCATGCCCACGATGTCCCTGAATTTAATAACGATATTTATTTTGACCCAGTCCCACTCTTTAGGTACGACTACCTTAAAAAACCTGCCTTTGAATCACCACCCCTCCCCTACCTGTTTATGATGTTGGTGCAACCCTAGCAGCCGAGGAAGGCCAGCCAGCTCAGGAAGTCCCTTAACTTGTCACTTTAGAGAACCTCGCTGGCAAGATCGACATACTTTCTACTGATCTCTACCAACTCCATGTCACTCTCTTGCGGGAGATGAAGCAGCAGAAGGATAGAGAAGCTATGCATGATCAAGACAAGCGTTATCGCTGTCGCATGGATGCTTTGATCATCAAACGATTACAATTCCAATTGCCCTCTGATGAGGATGAATCGATGAGCAGTGTTGGCATATTTGGGGTGGGCATGTTTGAAGTAGGCCCATCTGAAACAAGACCATCTGGGTCCGAAGCTAATCATCCTGCGTGCTAGTCTTGAGTCTTTTTGTTTTATGTGTTTTTGTTTTATCCTTGAGTCTTTATGTTTTCAGTCTTGTGTTTGTTAGATAGTTAACTTTTTTGATGTTATTTTCCATGGATTGCATTGGTCCGTTCTAGATTATGTGATTTATTTTATTAGCTACTGATGTTGTTTTGCTAATTCTCATTGTGTTTTGATTGCCCCCATGTTTTATCTTCTAGTTGCTCTACTGTTTATATTCACTACGCTATTGTGTTTTGATTGTTTCAACATTGAGGACAATATTATGTTGAAGTATGGAGGAGGAATTTCTATGTTTGAAAGTGCTTTTAAGCAAGTCATTTGTGCGTTATCTTTAAAGTTTTGAACTTAGTTTTTGAGGTGAATTTGAAATTGCATGACATTTTTCCACCTTTCCTATGTCTCTGCCACCTTTCACCACGGCAAAGCTCTCTAGTTTTCACAATTTTTTTCTTCTCGAGCATACTTCACCATGGCGAAACCCCCTCATTTACAATCTCTTCTCAGCCATCCTTCGTCGCGGCAAATTCGAATTTCACCACGGCTAATCCAATCTCAATATTAAAAAAATCTCACTGCTTTTATTCCCTCACTTTAACAATTCTCACAAATTAGATTTTTAACACTTATGTGTTTTAAAAGTTTTGAAAATTTTAAAGTTTTATATGTGCTTTTGGAAAACCATTCATGTTTTTAAGTGATAGTTGATTTTGGCTAATTCCATTTTCAATGTTTTCAACGAGAGTTAAGTGAGAGTACGCTAAGAAAGTGACGCTATGTGTTTTTAAACCTTAAGATTGCTTAATTGAGATACTAACCTTATTAGAAGGATATTTGGGCGTAAATTATTTCATTTGTGTGTATCTACTTAATTTCATATCTCTCTAGAACTTGTTGTAATTCTTAATCAAGGCATGATGAACTAAAATTTTGTGAATATGATAAAGGCATTCATTTCAAAACCTTTCTTACCTAAACACAAGCCCCAAACACTTAACCATTGCTAGCCCCTTGAACCATTTTTTTGAGTGCGTGCACATTTCTATAAATTTATGTAAATATTTTATCTCCAGTTTATAAGTTTAAGTTGATCTTTGCGGATAATAGGATTCATAGGTTGGCTCGTTACTACAAGAACTTCCTCCAGTCGGGAAATACAAGTCAACCACTACTAGTACTCTTGTGGCTTAGGCTAGATATGTTATGTTGCAGTGTCTTTTACCAGAGTAGTGTGATGGTGTGCTACTACCATAGTTCATAAGTACTAGAAGTTCTTGAGTGTTTTTGTTGGCAGTGAAGAGTAAACGGGGAGATCTTTAGTACTTCAAATGTACTAGTTTTGAGTTTCCTAAGTAGTTTCATCGAACATTTGAGGAATCCTATTTGACTATGAATTATTATATTTGTTTGAGCAACTGTTTTGAAGTATAGAATTCAATTGTGTTTAAAAAAAACTATATACATATATTTGGAAATAGAATAAATAGCAAAAGAAATGTTGCTATGTTAGAATTTTAAATCTTTTCTTTAGAATAGTTGATGCTTGTTTCATTGAGGAGAATAATTATGATGCATGTTACTCATCTTTTTTCTTTTATTCCATTTTACTTGGCCTTCATTCACCATTACAACCCTGAAAGTCCTATTGATTTGCAAAATTATGGTTTTTGTAGTGGAGACGTAGAACTATCACAAGCTTATGGTAGAGAATGGACTAAGCAGATTTTAGAGTGAAATTATCCCAAAACAGGTGAGTTGAGAGTTAAACAGTTTCCCTTGAGATAAATCTCTTTCACTTAATCTCTTGGATTAAATACTTATAGCATTTATCTTCTTGGCGCTCCTTCAGTCTGCTTTGGTTGATTTCTGAGAAATTGGTTTTACTAATTTTATACTCTCACTTTTAAGTGTCGTTGGTATTTTCTTTTGCACTTGTATCTCTTTGACTTTTATGAGCTATGTCTAAGAGTACAAAGGTCTAAGTGTGGGGGAATTTTATTGAACCCAAGTTTTCTATATTATTTAGTGATGTTTTCATAGTTTTTGTTATACTTTTCAGCTCTCTTTGTTGGATATTATGCTTAATTTAGCTTAAGAGTGCTGGTTTTGAATTAATGTAGTTTGAGGGTAAAATTGTCACAATTAGTTAGTAATTGCACTCACTTGGTTTCTAGGACAATTGATATTGCAAACTATTTCTTTTCATTACAGGAGACTCAAGAAGTAGAGCCAAGAGTGAAGACCAAGAAATTGCAAGTCACAAGATCAAGCAAGATCCCACCTAGCCCTGAAAAAACAGTTTGCAAACTTTCTAAAAAACTATTAGCCATGAATAATTTATTCTCTACATTTATTTTCAAGATGTAATGTTATTATTTTATCTATAAATTATTTTTCATGGTCAAAACAATTCTAGTGGATTATAAACTTCTTATTTGTCATAATAAATTTGTTCAAATCTTAGACTGTTAATCTCATTTTAATATTTTTTGTCATTTTAATATTTTCCCATTCTATAGAATCCTCTTCCTCTTCAACATGTATATGTTCCTCCCCATCATCAATCAATCCTAAGTAAGAATTCTTCCTCCTTAAGGTATGTGTATTCCTCTTTAATGTCAATGAATCCCAAATAAGAATTTAGCTATCTCTAGAGAAAAATATCCAATTGAGTTTTTAATCCAAAAACCATATTCACTTATTATTCCTTGTAAAAAAATTCATCCTTTTATAAGCCCAATTTAATTCAAGACTAAAAAGGTGCTGTTTTCTTGCAATCACCAAGGTGCTGTTTTTTTTACTATCCACTAGCTATCCCTTGTAAAAAACACATCTCTTGTAATAGTATCTTGGACCACTTGCCCAAGTTTTTCAGAGCTGCTTGGTCTCCAAATGAAACTATCTAGAGGAAAGGTGCTTAGTTTCACAAAAACAAGGTTTATATTGAGTTAGGCAATAAGAGTGGCAATTAATATTGTGGTGGCACTTTGATTGACCTTTTTGTGTTAGTTAATATTGTAATATTGTAAGTGCATGGCATAACTGCAGCCAATACCGACAAGTACAGGTCGATCTCACAAAGACAATGCATACTAGTACTTATCTTCCCCTATTATCTAGCCTAAGGATTGATTTAAGATTTTTGATAAAAAGAAAATAAAAATTAAAATGATTAAAGAAATAAGTAATGATAATGAATGAAAAGATAGTGGAATTCAATTAGAAAAACTATCGTTATCAGAAATTAGTATCTAGGTTGGAATCCTCTTAAACTTTGACATATTGATCTTTTATCGTGCAATTGTTTTGTTGATGTATTGGACTGTGGAGACTCCTATGGTATGCTAATAGTTGACCTTGAGTCTCTTAACAACTAATCCTAAGGTATCTAACTAAATTACTCATGTTAAATCTTATAGGATTGTCTTACTGATTTATTAGCCCCTCTATTAGGTTTGACCCTAATATGGAAGATTTATATCATCCTATCTTTAGGGTTGCAATCAACTGCTTCTAATTACGGTAGATTTATTCACACTAGGATTTCTCAATATTTAAGTATGAAATCAAAATATGATCTAATACTCTCGGCTTATTAGAACATAAATAAAATGAATAATTAAATCACAATATATCAAACAACCAACTGTATTGATAAAAGAATCAAATCATATCAAAGTATTAAAATAAGGTTCATCTAACCTAAATACTAACAAGATGTTTAGTTACACATGATCGATTATAAATTCAAACAAATACAAGCAGAAATACAAATAAAAAAATAGGTTCATAATTCTAAATATCCCTTATTGTCTTCTATCGAATGTTCTTACAATGTAAAAGTTTGGTCTTGTATTTTAATGGATCTTTCAATGATTTCTCCATGTTTTCCACTTCTTTGGACCTCACACCTAGAGAATGAGTTCCACATTTAAAATTTCCTCCCTTTTTGGGGAGATGCACAGTCTGATGCATGATCCAAATAATTTTGGTTATGCAATCTAATGCACGACCTCTAGGGAGATGCATGATCTAGAGAATTTTGGTTATGCCATACATCAGATTATGCATAACCAGAATTCTCTGGATATTATGAAAGTGCATGGCCATAGTAAAGTGTACAGGCATACGCACAATTGTGCATTCCTTTATATTTGTCTATTCTTCATTTTACGCCATGTTTTCACCGAAATTCTTCCCCTTTAGTCCACAAAGGCAATTATCATCTGCACACACACTTGGAGAAAATTAAGTACCAAATATACGATAAAAGTATACAATATCAAGAAAAATACATCAAATATGTTTAGTAAAATATAGTCAAATATCCATTTATCAAACATCCTCACACTTAAGTTTTTTCTTATCCTCAAACAAACCATAATCCAAATTACAAAGTTACAACATCAATCCATCATCGATTGCAACCTGTGCATTTATACTATACATCATCATATCATATCGAATCAAATTAGCTTGCAATCAGATTGAAGTTGTCCTAAAATTAATTTCTCAAGTAATATTAATAATAATCACATCAACAATCATATTGAAATCAAACTAATATTTCACTCAATGCACTCAAGGTGAAAAGCATCAAAATTCTCAATCAACGCATAGTAGAACTCTCACTATAGGCTCATAATAAAATCACATCTCCACCACTTATGTACAAACTAGAAAAAAAAAATCAAAAGGTCTTTGTGTAGGTTATAATAGGGATTAGGCAAGGTATGAATGGGATAATAAAAGAAGTGAAGGAAATTTTCTCAAAGAAGCATTATAAGACTTGTTTACAAAAGACACAGGTCCTTTCATCAAAAATCTAAAGATACTATATATTTTTTTCTTTTTTTCAAAATTCTAATTAGTACCACAATTTAGCAAATATTGAACCTTTCACACATTTCAAGTCTCAATAAATAAATAAAGTAAATAACCTTTAAAGTTCAAAATAATAACAAGTTTTCAAAGAAAAGATAGGATAAAGGTTAATATATGGGTTTAATCAATGAAAAAGGCTAAGGCTCAACTTGGTTATTCCTAAAAGTCAAATTGACTATGCTAATTTTCAAAGAAAAAGGCTAAAGCAAGTTAGTAAATCTAAGTGCCTTTATCATATTAATGCTTCTAATTTAATTAATATAGTCTTAATATGCATAATAAAATTTCTAGAATCATCTTAATATACACGATATCCCACGTATGAAAGAATAAAAAGAGCTTTTGAAAATTTTGAAAAATTGCTCTTTAGGCTCAAAAACTCACAAAAAAATATGGGTATATTTGTGTAAGCAATATTAATTTCATTCAACTTGAATATTTCAATGCTTACGAAAAATATTACTTAGAAAAGTAATTTCATTTTATCCATCATCTTTTTGCACACCAATTCAAATCAATATTCAATAATAACATATAGTATTCACGGACAGATCTCAACCAATTCAAGATATCAATTAATAAAATTTATAATCAGGATTATAATAAACTTGAAGAAATCAGTTTAAAATTCAATAAACCCATCCCCAAACTTAAAGATGTACATTGTCCCCAATGTACATAATATTAGCATTTATGAAAAAGTGAGAGGGTTATTAGCACTTTCCTTATTGTGACAGATGTAGATCCATCCATGTTTAAAATAACATCCTTACAAATTATAAAAGAAAAGGATAAAAAGAAATAACATAACAGAAAATAAAATCCTATACTAATACAAAAGGAAACAAAACACATTATCAAAATTGAAATGAAATTAAAACTAACTCATGGGTTGCCTCCTATCTAGCAGTTCTTTAACATCGGTAGCTCGACGTAACCTTTAAGCTTAACTTTATCCTGGATCAATAATCAGTGGCTTGCTTCCAACCTTTTCTCCACAAAGTGGTTTCATAGCCTATAAATAAGCCACATGTTGCATGATAATAACATAAACATAATTTATCAAATTAATAAATCCAATTTTAAGCAATAATGCCCTTTTTAATGACAACTGTCAACAAAGTGAGGGATAATGAAACTCCTTGTATCATGAGCTAACTTAAACAATCTGTCTTTAAGGATGTAGGAACCCTTCGTACTTCAGATCACTACCAACAACTTATCAATAGTTTCCTTACTTAGTTCCTCAGCTAGTTCTTCCTTAATGACCTCTATCCACTCTTCTTCTTCTTATTGGATAGAGGTAGCGAACTCATCTTCTTCAATTATCTTATGTTGCTCCTTTACTTTTCCTTCTTAGATGGAGACTTCTTCTTCTTCTAAAAGCTCTTATTAGAATGTCACTCCATTCATGAAACCAAACCTTGCCTTTTCTTCACTCTCGAATTCACTTTGTTTACCTTTCATATCAACAAGTAGTTCTATTAATTTATCTATAATACTTGCTTCATCTTCATCTTCTTCTTCTAAGAGCTTATCTTCACTTCTAAGGATGATTGCCATTCCAAATTCGTTAAGATCTGTTTCATCAGGGCTACGCAACTCCTAGTTGTTCATTAAATAATATCTCTGTCAACTGATCAATTTGATCCATCAAATTTTGTATACGAGCCTCTGTTACCTAATGGCTCATATTGGATTCTTGAACAAACTTAATCATTATATCTTTTAGAGTAGTAGTTACCTCCTAACCTTCTTGAAATGTATGTTTATTCATGAAATCAATTGTTGCCTCTTCTTCACTCTGTGATGGTTGGAAGCTCATATTATACTCATCATATACAAAGGAAGGAAGAATCTAATCGAATTCATGTTAACTTGTTGTTCTCTTAGAAAGGCATTCCATTAGTCAATCTGTAATACTCTTTTTGAAATATCCCCCCATCACGAAACCTACCTTTATCTTTTCTTTACTCTTAACTACACATTGATTAACTTTTATTTCAGTAAGGGTTTGCATTAATTTATCTCCTAGAGGTGCTTAATGTCGTGAATATCTAGCTAAAGCGTAACTATTCCATCCATAGGTATAAGAATTGCTCCACTCTAAATTGTAGTTATTCTTATATAATGCACTTTGAGGTCAATCGTACATGCCTGATTACTCCCATATATAAGTAGGTGCTCTACATTCACAATTGTACTGATAACTCCCACCATCATTGTTATATGGCTTGAATATCGATTAAATTTCAGAAAACATATGAAAATACCTCTCTCTCCTATATGGCGATGTCATAGTTCACGAAGGCATTTTTTGGCTCTTATAAAAATCTCGTCTACTCCATCTTTCCATTATGAATTGTGGCTATGACAATGAATCGTAATTCCTACAGTAAACCACAAAATCAAGATCGAGTAAAGAAATTCAAAAGATAATTAAATTAATAAACCACAAATATAATAAGATACAATAAAATAAAAGAAAATAAATACAAAAGCAAAATAAAAGAAAATAAAAACAAAGATAAAATGAAATGAAAATGACTAGAGTAATAGTATTCGGACTTTCTTAATACCAAAGTACCTAGCAACGACACCAAAAACTTGATTGACTTATTTCGTGTTAGTCAACATTGTAATATCGCAAGTGCGCAAAGTAAGTGTAGTTAGTACCAACAACGGGTTGATCCCACGAAGACTATGAACACTATTACTTACCCTTCCTTTATTATCTAACCTAAGGATTATTTTTAGATTTGTAATAAAAATAAAATAAAAACTAAAACAATTAAAGCAATAGGAAATGATAATGAATGCAAAGACTTAAAAAACTATTGTTATCATAAATTAGTATCTAGGTTTGAATCCCCTTAAACCCTTAACATTTTGAACTTTTATCATATGGTTGTTTTGTTAACATATTGGATCGTGAAGACTCCTATTGTATGCTAATAGCTAACTTTGAGTCTCCTAACAACTAATCCTAAAGTATCTAACAAAATTACTTATATTAAATCTTATAGGATTGCATTATCAATTTATGAGTCCCTCTATTAGGTTTGAACATAATCTAAAAGATTTATGTCATCCTATCTCTAGGGTGATAGTCAACTCCTTCTAGTTACGATAGATCTATTCATACTAGGATTTCTCAATCTCTACGTTAAAATCAGATTATGATATAATATTCTCAAGTTATTAAGATAGAAATAAAGCGTATAATCAGATCACAATATATCAAACAACCAACTAAATTAACAAAGTATTAACATAAGGTTCATCTAGCATGAATACTAATTGGATGTTTAGTTACACGTGATCGAATACAAAATTAAACATATATAAACAGAAATATGAATAAAAAACAATGGGTTCATAATTCTAAATGTCTCTGATTTTCTTCTAACGAATGTTTTTGCAATGTAGAGGTTTCATCTTGTATTTCGATGGATCTTTCGATGATTTCTTTATGTTTTCCACTTCTCTAAAGCAAAATTAAACCTAGAGAATGAGTTCCATGTCTGAAATCACCCCCTTCATCTCCTCTAAGACTACCTACTGACTGCCATCTTATTCACCTCCTAAAATGTCTCTTTACAATGAAATTTATGTTTTAGGGAGATGCATAGTCTGATGTAAGCCAAGCATCAGATTATGCATAATCAAATTTCTCTGGGTATCAAGAAAGTGCATTGGCATATGCACGGTCATGCATTCCTTTAGATTTGTTGATTCTTTGTTTTACATCATGTTTTTTCCTAAATTCTTCTCCTTTAAGTCCATGAAGGCAATTGTCATCTATATACAGACTTGGAGTGAATTAAGTACAAATATATGATAAAAGTATAGAATATCAAGAAAAATACATCAAATATAGGTGGTAAAATATAGTTGAATATTAATCTATCACACTCTACATATTAAGGTAAAACAGTCAAATAGGCTTGCTTTTTTTCACTTATGGTGTTGTTATTGATTTTATGATTCTAGATTTTATTAGTTTTGATAAACTTAGAGGACTTGCTATTTCGGTTTTGCTTGCTTTATAGTATTAATGAGTTTAGAATCCTACGGTTGGAATGTGTTAAAGAAATGATGTTGTCTATGGGTATTAATTGATTATTAGTTTTTCAATATTTAGCTTAGAAGCGCAATCACTTAGTTTATTCTTTCGTCTTGCAAACATTTGTGGCATTAATTATTAACTTTTAGCTAGTTAAGAGTCTTGTACAGTTTAGGTTTTCCAGTGATTACTGAAATTTGCTTCGAGTGTTCTTAATCAATGGTGATGATTAAGCATAGGTGCACTAGTGATCTCCTAAAAGTGTTATTTATATGGTTTATTGATTTTATTTTGGTTTTAAAGCTTATTATGATCCTAATATGTGCAGTACTGAAATAAACAGCAGGAATAAAACTTCTCATAAATATTCTACTTGTGTATTTCAAGTTTTTCCAATTTTCTACAATTATATTTTTTATTTCCTTTGATTGCCTTTCCTTAAGGGATTCTAATGGAAAACTTTGGATTGGTGAGTTAGGACATGAGAATGAACAAGTGATTGCATCTAGCAACAAACTTAAGTCACAAGTTTCTTTTATTTTATTGTAATAATTATGTAGAAATATTGAACCTTACACTACCTTTGACAATTAGCAAAAGTGCAAGAACTTTAATTTGTTGCATAATGACATTTGAAGAGATACACTAGTTTTAATTTTCCTTAAAGACATTATACCCAATTTACAAACATGTTCTAAGTTATTGCTCAAACAAAGAGGTTTAGTTAGAATTCAATCCTAATAGTCTTGATATTATCTATAAAATTGTAAATATTTATCTAATTTTTTAGAAAAGATTACAAAAATGGAATGGTTACATTTTGTTTGCCCATCATTGATTATGCTTACATTTATTAACTATGCATTTATGGTGTTTTTTGTATAAAAAAAATTTATGGCTAAAAATTCTACTTTATCTACAATTCAAGAAAATATTGCCTAAATTGTTTTACGATGAGGAATGACATTTTGAATGATGTTGTGCTAATGTTACCAATATATTGAGCGGCATTTTTAGATGAATTGCCCTTTTTTGTAGACTATTGCCTAATTTGTTGTAGTGGCTACCATTTTATAAATACTTCCCCCCAATCAATTTTCCAGCTCATATCTCATATAATATTGTATGTATCCATCCTCCTTAACAACTAGAGAGTATAATAAAATTGAAGAACATAAAGCATTTTAATCCTAAAACAAAGTCTAAAGGAATGGATAAAAAGTTAAAAAAGAATAATAATTCTTCATATATAATTGCATTTCATAACAATTCCATCAATAACAATGTCAAGCATTTCATTGTAACAACTACAATTATGTACCTAATCACATATAAGGTAGGCATCGTCTAAGTCTCTATAAATACTTTTTCTCTTCCTTCAAAATAAAGCCCCAGACAAAAAGTAGGGAGTAAGAAAAGTTTAAAATTTCCTTTTAGACAAATTGGAAGCTTGTTCCTTTATTTAAATAAAACTAGAAAATTTATACAATATGGATTCAAAGCCCACAGAGAAAATGAAGGTTGTATGATTTATATTTGTCCAAGTTTAAAAAAGATTTGGAGCATAAATATGTTAAGTCAAAGTGACTTTACTTAAATATGATTTTGATGTATAACAAAAAGAGACAAAATAAAAGTAGTTAGAAAAGCAGACGCAGCAAAACAAATGGAGAAAAACAAAAGCAGACGAAGCAAAGCAGACGCAAATGCAAAGCAAAGCAGGCGTAGACGCAGACGCAGATGCATACGCAAAACAGACGCAGACGCAGACGAATTAAAAAAAACAGAGGCACAAGCAAAGTAGACGCAAATGCAGACGCACATGAATTAAAAAACAGACGCAGACGCAAAATAAAACAGACGAAGACGTGAATAGTAAAGCAGACACAGAAGAAGAAAAGAAAGCGAACGCAAGAGTCAGTTCGAGTTAGTTACAGAATTCAACTAATTAACCGTTTCTTTCAAGATCAAAGAAGCAAAATTCAAGAAGCAAGAATCAAGAAGCAGTTGGAGACAAAGTCTATAAATACAAGTCGAAGTCGAAGATTGCAAA
>JANZLD010000006.1:53121851-53132127 GCA_026413575.1 Erythroxylum carthagenense
AAGGTGGAGATAGTAAAGTATTTAAGTGGCTAGTGATGGAGGGAAGAAAGATTCAACCTTATGGCTTGGAGAAGAAAATATCGTGAGTGAAGAAGAAGAATAGAGAAGATAAAGAAATGAAGAAGAGGGAGAGCAAGCATATGTCGTTTTTGGAAAGTGGAAGACCAAAATATGGTCTTTTATTTTAAGAAAACATGGTTCAACAAGTGGTGTGGCAAGTGACACATGTCACATGCCACATGTCACTTTCCCATTATTCCATTTCGTCCACTTTAATATCTAGTCCATTTAACTCCAATTTCTACTCCAATTGTCTCCCAATTTTTAATGACACTAGTCATTAAATTTGAATGCCACATATAAAAATTTCCATTGCTATTGGATAGTAATTTCTATTACCATTTAACAATTGTTTTGCCACTTGGCAATTTTTTTAGTTAAAAAATACTCAATAATTTTCAAAAATTTCTCCAAAAATCTCAAAAATTCTAAATCAGCATATGCACTCTCCAAATCAATTTTTAACATATAAAAAACCACATTTCTCAATATACTCACATATATAAATAATTATACCTGGAAATTGTCAATGAATGTATGTACAATTATTTTGATGTGCAAAAATTCAAATTCATGTGCGTATATGCTAACATTATGCATGAGCGTAAAATGTATTTTCTTAATCTCTCTTTGAGCTCACATGACATGAGCGTAAAATGTATTTTCTTAATCTCTCTTTGAGCTCACATGTACCAAATTTTAGGGTTCTAACCCTTAATATGGGAACAGGATGTTACATTAGAAGTAGCTTACAATTTATTTAGAAGATCCGAAGTTAGATTCACTACTTAGTTTAAAGATGGCCTACCTTAGGGTTTTTAAATCCCTAATTTCATGAATGTTTGAAATTTTAGTTATTGATCACTTAACTCCTTTCTCTTGTTTTAACCTTTCAAGTGGGTGGATTGGGCTTACTACATCGATAGGCTCAAAAAGAAATCTTACGAAAGCAATAAAATATTTAAGAAGAAAGAGCAAGGTCAAAAGGGCATACCCAAGTTTGGGTTTTGATTATGTAATGATTTATGTTATAATATGTTGTTTGTCTTTTTCTTTTTTAATTTGGACTTAGATAAGTAACACCACTACTGTTAATAATTAAAAAATGCTTAAGTGTCAACTTCTAAAAGCCCAAACTTAAGCTTTGATTTTGATAAAATTAGGGTGATGGACCCAACTTTTGAAGAACCCAATCCAAAACCCTATACTTAAATTTTTTTTTTGAAGAAATTGATATAATTAAATTATAACTAAAATCATTGTGATCCATACTTTTGATTTTGATACTTGAATGCCTCATATGCATTTGATGTCTTACCTATTGCAATAGAGAGGAGAAAAAGATATGACATTTTAGAAGCCCATAAAATCTTAATAATAATGGTAAGTATATAAAATAGAGGCTTGTATTAATTGACAAATTAGGGTCCCATTTGGTTCATTATATATTTTTTGTTGTAATTTTTAGCTTTTGTTTTTTTTGTTAAAAAACAACCTGTTTGGTTGATAATTGTAATAAAAAATCTATTAAAAAAACATATTTTGATTTATTGTCCTGTTTCTATTTTCAATTACATTATTAGATATTAATATTAAATTTTAATTTAATTATTTTTATTATATCAAATTGTATTCTTAAATTAATCAATTCCCATTACGATTAGAAACAAAATGTATGAATATTTATATAATTAAAGAAATTTACAAATCAATTTTATATAATAAAATACTATAAAATATAAAAAATATATTAGGTCATTCTAATAAATAAATATTAGGTCATTCTAATTAATAAAATATGTCCATTATACTATAATGCTTCAAAATATAATAGTAATATTACTTACAAAAAGAAACGAAAATCAATTAGAAATAATATAATCATTCCACATTTATCTAATAATTTCATCTCAGTTTCGACACATACATCCAAGTTACGTTGGAGTAATATTATACTCCACTTGAGAACTTGCATCTTCATTTAGACTTTTCCTAATTTGCTCATTATTTTCAACACAACTGTCGAATAACTCATCACTTTGTCCATGTATTCTAATATAATTATGTATATCATAGGATGGTGTATTTTTTTCTTCATATCATAGCTTGGCATGTTCGAAATTATAGGGAATCTTACTTTTAGAACACCAGAACATCTTTCAATAACATTTCATAGTGAAGAGTGCATGTAGTTAAACAATTTATGTAGGCCTTGAGGTCTTCCTCTTCCTCTATAATCTTGCAAATGATATTTCTCATCTCAATATAGTGACAGAAATTAATGCATATTGGTATAGCCTAAATCAACCAAATAAAACTTACCTAACAAGTAAAGAATATAATATTAACAAAAATCTCTTAAAAATTAATCATAATTATAATATTTATTTAAAATAGTGTAATACCTTATGGAGGCATAAGAAATTAGTTCGCTAAATTTTTTACAATTTTTGAAAGAACTCGAGAATTCCTATCCAACCATTACATATGTTAACATTTTGGGTTGGATCAGTTATTTTACCCATATATGGTACTTATTCGTTGACTAGAATATATGCATCAATATATACCAAACTATTGCTCCTATGCAATCCTAAAAAATAAAATTACACTATTGAAATAAATTATTAATCATAAAACATATTGAACATAACAATTAAGTATATGAATATACCTTAAAATATGGAAAGAATTTTGAATTATGTTAAATCTCAGGACATGTATTGGTAAAGGATTGTGAAGTAATGACTATATTCATAAGATAATTAACAACATATAGGACTTTGCGAAAGCACTTCAAAATTATCTAAGTTGAATTTTGAAAGCATTCTGTATTAACTATAGTCATCCTGTTATGCCCTATAATCATTAAAAAATTACTACTTGTTCCTCTACAATTAAATGATTTGTTGGCTTTAAGCTTCATAAATTCTTTAACTCATCACATAAGCTCAAGAAGATTGTCTCACTCATTTTCAAGTTCTCATAAATCCTTATAAGATTCTCATTCAAAAGTTCCAATATTCAATCTTAACTTGATAGAGTAAAAGTTCTGCATGGTTGCTTATACAAATAAAAATATTCATTCTCTTCCCTAGCTAAAGAAATAATAAATACCTTCATCAGTTCATCATTGAAATCTAATTTGAAATCTGATAAGGAAGCCATGTGTCTAAAATACTAGCATTAAATAATGAATAAAAATATTTAAATATAAATGTTAAAACAATTATAAAAACATGATGGCATTCAACATAAATTTAAGAAGTTTATATCAAATATTTAATTAGAAGATTTAAATCAAATATTCATATAAAAATACATTTAAAATGTTTAAAACATTGAATAGTTCTTATTATAAAAGTGTTTAATCTAACAAGAGTTCAATATGCAATAACTTTAAAATATAACTAAAGAGACATAATCCAATCTAGCTTCCTTGCATCTTTCATCTTCATAAAAATCTCCCTATAAAGTGAAGAATCATGTAGAGCTTCATTATTCTTCCATATACCCTTAACACCCAATTCATCTAAAGAATCTAAACATTCCATCATTAAATTAGTATCTTGATTAAATAATAAAGCTCCAATTCATTCTCTGCAATGAATGATGTTTTAACCAATTTTTTCTTAAGTAAATTATTCTTTCTTTTCAATTGTTCACCAATTATAATCAGGACCTCTTCCAAAACGTTATAGTGCATCTTCTTAGCCTTTTTCTTCTTCTTCTTAGGAGATTTATTCATCTTATAAGGGGAACTTGCAACTTGATATCCTATTTTTTATTATATGATGAATCTTCATCAGCATCAATTATATGTTCCTATTTTGCATTATTTGATGGAGCTTTAATTGATTGATATATATGCAAACCAATTGTAGTAATATCTCCAAAAATATGACACAAATATGAAAACTCCTTACATCATTTTTTCTTAAACATATGAGTCATTTTATGCATCTAGATTGGTGAAAAGGAAACATAGGAACAAAAATTATATAATATGATATATTTAATAAACAAAGGCATGTTTTTTTAAACTTTAAATAGATTTTTACAAGATTCATCTGTAACATTAACTAAGGTAGGGAAGAAGTTGTAACTGATTCCTGTTTCTTTAGGTAAGTTCTTAGAATTATTTAATCTAACTTTAATGTATTATACTTGTTCCTCAATTAAACATTAGTATAATCTTTCTTGAATTTTTTGAATATTTGACTTAATATTATTCCAACTAGATTTGGAAAAGGTAGTAGTTGTTTGATTTCCCTTTTTCACTTCTTCAACAATTAATGAGACTATCGTATCATTTCTTACTCCATCCTTTTTTATTTATTTCCACATAATCATTAGAATCATTCATATTGCTTAAAGCTTTCATCACTAGAAGTAACTACATAATGATGATAGAAATATATTAGATCAAGTATGTTAAAAAAATTACACCTAAACAATATAAAAATGTAATTACATATTGTTTAAAGCTTCCATCACCAAATGTAATTATATATAATTGATAGCATAAAAAATGAAAAAATATTATATTAGATAAGAAATTTCATGTTAGTGAACACTAGTTCTTAACCTAGGCATGTTTCTTAGCTCTTTAAAGAGAAAGTCAATCACAATAATTTTCATGAAAAAATAAATGCTAAATATGGTTCATAAATAATCACAAAGCAATCATAGACAACAATAAAAATTATTATACAATTTTTATTAATTAACTTAGGCATGTACTATATGGAGTCTAATATAATTTCATTGGAGACAAAAAGGTATGATTTTCACAATGACATCTTTTTGGTGTAATTGTCCAAAATAATGTCATTTTTATTTATAAATTTAAGAAATTTAAGATTAGAACTGTATTATTGTACTTTAATATACTAAAATGATTTTATTTTATGACCTTAATAAGTCTAATTTTTTGACTTATGACACACCCATAAGGGTTAGAAGGGCTAGTTGGGATAAAAAAAATAAAACCTACAAGAAGAAAATAAAGTTGGAATTAAGATTTTTATAAAATGTTTTTTCTTTTTAATGGACTGTATCTGCTATATTTCCAATGTGCATTTGAGTAAACCATCAAAAAATATATAATATGATGTTAGTGTAAAGTTATTTTTTTTGCATTTGATTGTTTTTACCCAAGCCTAGTATAGCCAAAAAAATATAAGGAAACGATGTTGTATACTTTGTTCATCTTTTTGTCTAAGGGTATAATCTTAAAAGAAATTAGACACCCACCATCTCTGTAACAGCCCAGACTAGCCACCCATAGATATTGTCCACTTTGGGTTACCTATCAGGCCAAGACCTTTACGATTTTGCTCTTCCCACACCTGAAAAAATGTGTCTATGGGGAAGAAGTATCCATACCCTTATAAGGTATACTTCGTTCTCCTCTCCAACCGATGCGTGATCTCATAATCCACCCTCCTTTGGGCCCAGCATCATCACTTGCACAATTAGTCGAGAATCGACTCTGATACTATTTGTAACAGTCTAGAGCACCTGCCCACAGATATTGTCCACTTTGCGTTGCCTATCAGGCCAAAACTCTCACAGTTTTTCTCTTCTCAGCCTGTTATAATCTCTGACTAATTATATTCTTTATGGTGGATTACTATTAGACCCTTAAGTCTAAACTATGGAATTGTGCGAATATTAACAAGCCTTGGTCAATTTTTGACACTCAGGATGACAAAATATGGCAAAAAATTATGGGTAGGTAAGAAAAACAAGCATTGTCAATAAGTTGACAAGTATTTGTGCACATTGGTGGAAATCTTTGATGTAATCAAAGATTAGATGCATTATCAAAACTAACTAGAAGAAAGCCTTAAGTCGAAGGTTAGTTGGATCACACATATGATGCTGGTATGCAAAATATCAAGGTATCTTAACTAAGTAAGACCAAGTATGGTTCAAGCTTCAGGTAGCTTTAATGGACTATAGGACGTTGATTGGCTTGGCTCTAAAATGTATTTGGTGTGACTAGAGACAAAATTATTCTCAAATGGTCAGACAATATGTGAATTGGCTCAAAAGTTGGCTAACTTTCACCTTTGAATGAAGATCATAGGTGATGTGGCAAAGTTAATGGGATCAATCATCAAAGAAGTGGGAGGACATGGCAAAGAACATAGATGAGGTGTCTTGTAAGCATCTTACACATGTTTCTTTTACTTAGAAATGGGATAATGGCAAGTTATATAAAACACCTACTAAAGTAGTGCCTAAAGTGGTTGGAGATGTTAACCACCAGCTAAGTTACTGACTTAGTGTCCCTGAGGCCGCTTTCTTTATTCTTTTCCAACAAGTCTCCAAACATTTGAGTTAGAGAGAATTAGAGCTTTTATATCCTTTGTATCAGTTGAGAGTAAAATAAACGTTGGCTATTTTGTTGTAAAGTTTGGCATATCTTTCTCTTCTCATTTTTGTCTATTTGATTGTGTTAACTTAGTAAAATTTATGGGTTTACTTTGCCTTTGTGTTAAATACCTTAAATAAGAGAAATTTGGTAAGGTTGAGCTGAATTGCCAGAGTTCAACTACCATATTTAGACTTTAGCTCATTTTGTATACGAACTTGGAGTTCCTAGCAAAGTCTTTGTAATAGTTGGTATCAAATTTAAGTTGGTGATTCAATAATGGGTGGCAGTAATCTGAACAACTATGTTACGAAGGTGGAAGAACTCATTGGCTCTTTACCTACAGGTGAAGAAGAAGTCCCTTCATATGCATCATGTTTTGAAGCTTTGGAGAGGCAGATCCAAGCATTGCAAGATCAAGTGGCTGAATTTATTAAAGCATGAGAGGACACCCTTTTGAGATGATCATCCTCAAATATGCTATTGTAACTTAATATGTGGGACATGCTAAAAGCATCATGTTAAAGGTGCATGAACCAAAGCTTTTGAGGGCATTCAAAATGCTAAGGAACTTGAGAAATTTTTGTGAGAAATGGAGCAGTATTTTACAGCTAGTAAGGTGTTAGATCTATAAAAAGTGAACATCTCAGTAATGTATCTTTATGGTGAGCACAAATCTCTACAGATATTAGTACAGTTCGACCTCTTATTAACACTTTGGAGAAAATGAAGAAGGAGCTAACGGACCAATTCTTGACTACACAATTCTCAAGAGAAGCTTTAAACTGTTTGAAGAAAGCGACTCAATGTTAGAGTACGTAAGGAAATTCACATCTTTGATGTTGGACATACAGAACATCTCTAAGGAAGATAAGTTGTTCAATTTCATAAGCTGCTTGCAAGGTTGGACAAAAATGGAGTTTCAGGGGCAAAATGTGAAAGACCTCTTTAGCACGATAAGGGCTACGAATGAATTGTTGGATCTCTAAATGCCACCCCCAATTTGAGCTAGAAATGATGGAAAGAATATGGTGGGATATGGAATGGATCTAAAAAAGGAAAAGAGAAGGTATGTGAATCTTCTCAATGCAAATCCAAGAAATAAACAAAACTGCATATTTCTTGTTTCATTTATGAAGAGCCACACTTTACTTATCAGCACGCAAAATAAAAGGCAAGTAAGGAGCAAATAAATTCTATGGTCGCAAAGGATCAAAAAGAAGGAGAGGATGCCTCGACAGAAGAAGTCTACCTCAATAATTATTCTTTATTAGGTACAATGAGCTTTGAAAAGGAGTGTTCAAGTAAAAGTAAGGAAAAACTCAATAGAGAAGGAAAATGGTACGTGGGAGAGGTGCCAATGACTGAGGAGTTTTTTAGAGAATCACATTCAAAGGAGTGCCCACGGATTTTTTCAACGAGGGTGTCGAGTTCTTCTAGTTGGGGTGGTTTGTTAAAACTCTAGGTCTAACTTATAAAATTGTGCAAGCATTGGTGAGCATTAGCCAATTTTTGATACTCAAAATGACGAAACAAGGCAAAGACTTGTGAGTAGGCAAGAAAAATTGGGACACTATAGATGAGTTGACCTACATTGATATACATTAACAGAAATCTTCAATGTGATGAAAGATTTAGATGTGAGTCTAAAAATAACTATAAATAGGCCTTGACTCAAACATTAGCTAGATCACATATATGACGGTGACATGCAAAAGCTCAAGGTAACTTAATCAAGTAAGATCAAGCATGATTCAAGCTTCGGCTAGCTTTGATGGACTATGGGGCATTGATTGGCTTCATTAAAGTGAGTTTAACTTGCCTAAAATGTCTTTAGTGAGATTGTGAACCAAATTATGATGAAATTATGAATTATGGACAAACAGACTAGACTATAGGTGCACATTAGTTGGACTATGTGCAAATTTGATCAGAACTTGACTAACTTTCACCTTTGGATGAAGATCATAAGTGATATGGAAAAGTTAGTGGTTGGACCCCGAATTTTCTTGGAATTTTTAATTATAAATTGACATTAAATGAGGAATTTGTGGTGAATTATTCATGTGTAAAGAAAAAGAAAATTCAAGAATGTGATTTGTTAAATGAGATTAAGATAGGTGAAATATGATTTTGTTATTGATGTTTATGTTTATGATTAATTATGGCCTAAAATGGTGTTTTGAGTTTAAATGAAATTGATAGTGAATGAATTGCTTTATATGGAGTTGAAAAGCAAGAAATTATTAATGAAAGTGTTAGATTTTGGAGAATTGAAAATCTGAAATTGTGAAGATGAATAGTAGCAGAAAGTGAATTTGTCAGCTGAAATCTTTGTGAATTTTTCTGGATTGATCTAGAGAGATTTTGATAAAATGATCTTCATGAAACTTATAGCTTCTGTTGAGAGCTTTCTATCTCTATAAAGTATGATATTTTTCGATATCGGTATTGAAAGTTATGATCATTCGAATTTAAGTGTATTTTGTGTTGTGTTTGGAAAATGCTCATAAGTGTAGTTTGTGTGTACTGTGCTTTGAGGCCAATTTTGTACTGATGTGGTTTGAATGAGATATAGTGGTCAACATGAAAGTTGTCGCTTGTCTTTCAATCTTTCCGACACTATAAAGTATGCAATTTTTAGATGTGGGAATTGAAAGATGTGAATGTTTGAAGTTTGGATTTTTGTTTAGGTGATTTTTTTTACAGGGCAGAAATTTTGATTGAAAAATTGACCTAATTAGAGGTTGAAATTGCCTTTAAATGCTTCATAAAAGTTTTATATTATATTTTTATCTTTCCATTGATGTAAAGTATAGAATTTTTGGGCCATGGAATGTGAAGTTATGATTTTTAGAAATTTCTGTTACTGTTTGGGATGATCATTAGTGGACAGAAACTTTGATTAGAAATTTGACTTCCTTAGAGGTCAAATTGATTTTTCTATCCTTCATGAAAGTTGTAGGATGCTTTTTGATCTTTTCATTGATATAAAGTATGACATTTTTGGACCTAGGAGTTGAAAGATAGAAATTTTAGAAGTTGTGATATGATTTAGGGTGACATTAAATGGGACAGTGATTTTGATTGGAAATTTGATCACTTTAAAGGCTGAATTGGTTTTTATGTTCTACATGAAAGTTGTAGAACTTTCCTTCAGTTTTCTATTGATACCCAGTTTGTAAATTTTGGAAGTCAGGATCAAAAGTTCTGTTTTTAGAATATATGAAAAAAATTGAAGTTTTTCCGCGCGCTCGCGAGTGCCACCGCGTCGTCCTCGCCACGCGGCGCACTTATGTGTGTCTCACGGTCGCGAGGCGTCGCAATCACGAGATAACTTTTTTTTTTTGCATCTCACGACGGGAGCGATCTGGTCGCCTCGCGACTGGGTCGTAAGGGCGACCAACCCGACCCGACCCAACCCTAATCCAACCCTCTTCATTCTTTTGCTTATATCTTTTCCATCCGACATCCGATTAACTTGATTTTCGAAGCGTTGGATTCCTAAGACAATTATCTACATCTTCATGGGAAATTTATGGTTTTTGAGATTAAATTGAAAGAGATTGATTTAATCAAAGTGAGTTGAAAAATTTTATGCACATGGTTCAGTATTTTGGTGAATTCTTGATCTGTGGAGCTCCAATTGAGTTGATTCTTGTTGAAAATAACCTAGAGAAATGAGGCTACAAGTTATATGAAGACATTAAATTTTAATTTAGCCTGTAAGACTTTCAATTTCTGAATTGATATTGGATTTAGTGTTCAGTCTTGGATTAGTAAGAGCTGAAAGTATTTTGGCCATAACTTTTGGTCTAGTTATCCAAATGAGGT